>BQNB010080737.1:18484-29839 GCA_026074375.1 Tanacetum coccineum
GGCTGCACCGACTACACCAACAGAAGTGCGACAATTTTTGGGTTTGGCAGGTTATTATTGAAGGTTTATTAAGGAGTTTTCTTTAATATCCAAACCATTAACTAAACTCACTCAGAAAAATAAGCCATATGTGTGGGGCGACGACGAAGAGGAGGCATTTCAAACATTAAAGCTGAAATTGTGTACTGCACCAATATTATCACTACCCGAAGGAAGCGAAGACTTTGTTGTGTATTGTGATGCATCCCTTAAAGGATTTGGAGTTGTTTTGATGCAACGAGAAAAGGTGATTGCGTACACCTCTAGGCAACCTAGAAAGAATGAAGAAAATTATACGACCCATGACTTGGAATTGGGAGCAATAGTTTTTGCTCTTCGACTATGGAGACATTAGTGTACGGTATACACCGATCACAAAAGCTTACAATATATTTTGGATCAGAAAGAGCTAAATATGAGGCAGCGTAGATGGATTGAACTTCTGAGTGATTACGATTGTGTTATTCGTTATCACCCAGGGAAGGCGAATGTTGTCGTTGATGCGTTGAGCAGGAAGGATAAGGAACCGATTCGAGTGCGTGATTTAGTGGTGACAGTACATAACAATTTACCCGAACAAATTCGAAATTCACAATTTGAAGCGTTCAAGGAGGAAAATATTGGTGTCGAAGGATTTCATGGCTAAGGGGAGCCATTTATAGTTAGATCCGATGGTACAAAATGTCTGAAAGGATGAGTATGGTTACCATTATTTGGAGGATTAATATTCCATTCATCCTAGAACGGATAAAATGTACCATGATTTGAGGAAGTTATACTGGTGGCCGAATATGAAAGCAGACATTGCGACATATGTCAGTAAGTGCTTGACAAGTGCTAAAGTCAAGGCTGAACATCAAAAGCCGTCAGGATTACTTCAGCAATCGGAAATCCCTGTTTGGAAATGGGAGAGAATTACAATGGATTTCATTACAAAGCTTCCAAGAACATCATCTGGATATGATTCAATTTGGGTCATTGTTGACCGATTGACTAAATCTGCTCACTTTATTCCGATGAATTAGAAATATAAAATAGAGAAGCTTACTCGATTGTATTTAAAGGAGTTTGTTTGTAGGCACGGGGTGCCCGTGTCAATTATTTTGGACCGAGACCCTCATTTTGCATCAAGGTTTTGGAGATCTCTTCAAAAGTCATTGGGGACGAATTTAGATATTGGCTGCTCGTAGTAGACAGAAAAGTTATGCGGATGTGAGACGTAAACCTTTGGAGTTTGAAGTGGGTGACAGAGTTATGCTGAAAGTATCATCGTGGAAAGGTGTTGTTCGATTTGGAAAACGTAGGAAATTAAGTCCTCGTTATATTAGACCATTCAAGATTTTATCAAGAGTAGGTCCGGTGGCATATAAACTGGAATTACCTCGAGAGCTTCAAGGAATACACAATACATTCCATGTTTTGAACTTGAAGAAGTGCTTATCGGATGAAGATCTTATTATTCCTCTTGACGAAGTAAGGATCGATGAGAAATTGCATTTCATCGAAGAACCTATCGAAATCATGGATAGGGAAGTAAAGCAACTTAAGCAAAGTCGGATCCCTATAGTCAAAGTTTGATGGAATTCGAGTCGTGGACCGGAATATACTTGGAAAGGGAGGATCAAATGTGGAAGAAATACCCTCACCTCTTTGATTTTAACAAGAAAGCCGGCAACAAGATGAATTGATCTTTAGGGACGAAGATCCTTTTTTAGGGGGAAATGCTGTGACAATCCGTCAATTTCAGGTCATTATTTTATTCTCGAGTATTAATTATATTTTTCATTTTTATGTTGAGATATGAACTCATAACTAACCGGGAGAATTCGGGCTTACATTTGTAATTTACATGACGTTTACAAAGAACCGGCGAATTCTACATACGGCATCGACGTTTATATTTTCAAAATGCCATAGAAATAATTTTGTTGCATTCGTTTTTTATTTTTCGTGTCTCGTACTGTTTTTACTTTTTACAAAAAACAACTACAACAAGTACCTTTTTACGAATCGGGAATTCGACAATACATGTATTTACAAATTGTGGGCTAAGTTTTTAAATAAATAAAAAACCCAACCCACTAAACCAACACCCCATTGGGGGCGGCACAAACAAGGGAGAATCCTCCCTTGCAATAGCATTCCATGCAATCCTAGAGTATAAGCTCAAGCAATACACACACACTCTTCATTTTAAAACTAAAAACTCATCTATTTTCTCATTTCTCTCTTCTCTTAGCCGATCCCAACACACACACAAACACTAAATCCATAAAATTTTGAAGATCAAACAACAAGAACACTAGTGAATATGACTACCTAGTGTGTTTCTTATACATTGGAAGTGGTAAAAGAGGTTTTTCAAGAAGGTTTTTGTACAAGTGGGGCTGAAGTTATAAGAAGGTTTCTATAAGAGTTTTGGGTAAATAAAATGTTGGTCAAAAGTATTTTTGGGTGAAGATTAAGCTTGGAGTTGAAGCCTTCATCAAGGTTGTTCGTATTTTGATCATTTGATCATTATCTACACTTTTCTTGTGGTAAAATTTAATGAGTCTTGTTATGTTTTATTTTGATTTCCAAATGTATATGTATATGTACGATATATGATGATCAAAGAATAAAAGTGTTAATGCATACATAGATCTAGGTTAGATCTAACAAGAATGACCATTAAAACTAGTGACAAAAGTATAAAAATTCATAGGCTGTAATAAACAGTAAGTTTTATAAAACTTAGTAGGTTTGAGGTTGGATTTGATATCATGAGGTCATAGATAAATCTCTTATGAACATTTGGCAAATTGGATGATTCCAAAAGAGTAAATAATGAATGGGTTATAGTTAAAACACTAAAACTAGTTAATTCTGGACCTTGCTGTACAGATTGTGTAAAAAGTCATATTTACAATCTGAACCATTTAAAAAGTGAAGACTATGGGTTGTAGCTAAAGTCATGCAGATTTTAAATCAGTTGGATGGTCAACCAACTTTTTACGGTTTGTAAATGGCGTTAAAAATGGTGAAAGTGAAATTTCAGTCCGAAATTGTAACATGACCTTTATGTATAAAAGTAACCATAAATATATTTATGACTAAAAGATGAACTAAAAGGGGTTTACATCTGTAAAGTGGACTTAAATATGAAGGCAAGTATATAAATTTATAAATTATACTATTTATGGTTTATAAATTACAACTATTTTCGTAACACAAGAGTATACAAATTTTCCTAAAAACCCGAACTCTATATTATGTAGAATGGTTTTATGACTAAAACCCGAGGTGGTAGGACCCACTTCTTGGGAGTTTTTAAAGGCTAATAAACTGATAATAAAAGTATCTTGACCCCGAGAACCCGAAAACTTATAACAAAAGTTGTATACTAGCTAAAATGGACCCGTAAGGCTTATTGGACCACTAGGCCCAATGAAACAAAATGGACTATATGGACTTAGCTTTAGGCCCAACTCACTTGGACATTATAAATGGACTAAGACCTGGTCTTAAAATGACAATATCCATAAAAGAGCTTAATGGACTTGGTTAATGGGCTTAATGGGCTTTTGGGCTAATATGGACAATACTAGTTGAAATGGCTAAAAATGGCAAATTAAAAACATGTAAAAGCTTAAGTTTAAAATACTTACATCATATAAACTTGATCATCATGTTAACTACATGTATACATATATATTTACTTTATTTATGAGTTCTCGTTAATTATTACCGACTAGAAACCTAAGACCCGTTACTAATTGTATAGGTCTTGGTTGATCGACTCGCCTACTCCCGAAGTTCTTATTCATATCGCTATTCTCTTCCGACATCACTAGTGAGTTCATAGCCTCGCATTTTAATACTTTAATTGTTTTATAAACCCGCGAGGGGGATAACATGCTTGTTTTTAAAAATAGAACACAAGGGACCCGAATGTATGCTAGTAGCCTTGATTATTATAAGTTAGCTTAACTCGCTAGATAAAAGACCCGCGGAAATCATGAATTGTTAACTACCGGGTAATGGTAGACGCTTATACATGAAATAGTACTATTTGGAGGTTGCCACCTCCAATCCGTGACGACTGGCTATCGTCTCGTGTCGGGAAAATGACACTACGGATGCGTTGTATAGAGAGTAATATGCACTCATAGCGAGGGTGTATAGTGGGCATTCTTTTTAGATGGTAACGTTCAATGTCATGAGACTTATAATAATCCCCCTATAACTTTGTCTGATCCACATCGTTATGTCTTGATGATTTTGAGAAATGATACTTGTGTTCGGAATTTAATATATATATATATATATATATATATATATAAACTCTATGGATTCACTCAACATTATTGTTGACTTTTTAGCATGTTTTATCTCAGGTCCTTGAAGGTAATTCGGTGATGAAGATTTTGGAGAAGCTAATGAAATAAATATTTTGAAGGCCCATTTAAAGAAAATCATTCGAAGAAAACATTTGAAAATGATGTATTGATTATAAAAATATTTGGGACCTATGTTGTGAAACTTTTTATTTCGAATGGTTATATTTACAAACGTCTCTTTTCAAGTCGTTTTCTATGCTTGAGTTATTGTATTAAGACGTAGCACCCCAAATGACCCTTCCACTGATATATGAAAATGGGGGTGTTACATCTGAGTTGGTGATAACCATACCTCAAGTCGATCTTCGAGTAAACACTTGATCCTTGCAACTGATCAAATAAGTCATCGATTCTTGGAAGTGGATATCGAGTCTTCACAGTCAGCTTGTTTAGTTTACGATAATCGATACACATCCGAAAAGATCCATCTTTATTTTCGACAAACAAGATCAGGGCTCCCCAGGGTGAGGAACTCGGTCTTATAAATCCTTTGTCAGAAAGTTCTTGTAGTTGAGTGGATAGTTCTTGCAATTCCGAAGGTACTAATCTATTCGTGCCACAGGTGCAACACCAGGGACCAAGTCAATTTGGAATTCAACTTGTCGTGTTGGTGGCAATCCAGGCAATTCTTCTGTAAAGACCTCCAGAAAGTCCCGTACAGTCGGCACATCCTCAAGTCGCTTCTCCTCCGACTTGTCTTTGGTTTCCTTTTTTGTAACTTGTGCCAGAAAAATTAGGCAACCTTTCTTAATATATTTCTAAGTCTTAGTGCACGATATAATGCTCAACTTCGACTTCTTTCCTTTTCCACTTCTATCACCTTGGACAATCAAAACTTCATCTCCATAGGAAATCCGCACAATCTTCTCATCACACATGATCACCGCATGATAGTTTGCTAACCAATCCATGCCGATAATGACGTCAAAACTACCAAGTTCTACTGGCATTAGGTTAATATTGAATGGGTGACCTAATAATCCTAACGTACAGCCTCTAAGTATGGTATTAGTTTCAGAAACTCTCCCGTTGGCTAATTCGACAGCATAGCAAACGTCTAAAGTATCGGGGATTATATCAAGCAAGGTACTAAAAGTATTCGACACAAAACTTTGATCGGCACCCGAATCAAATAATAAAGAAGCATAATGGTTGTTGAGAAGAAACGTACCTGTGACGACGTTAGAATCGGGGTTAGCGTCTCCTCTACCTAGCACATATGCTTTTCCTCTTTCTTCACCAATCCCGTTCTTGTTTCCACTTTTGTTT
Organism: Tanacetum coccineum; assembly: GCA_026074375.1. Lineage (NCBI taxonomy): Eukaryota > Viridiplantae > Streptophyta > Magnoliopsida > Asterales > Asteraceae > Tanacetum > Tanacetum coccineum. Next base: position 24,172 of record BQNB010080737.1, read on the forward strand.
CTACGGTTCTGATCTTTCCATTTTGGGCAATCACTCCTGTAGTGTCCTTGCCTTCCACACTCGAAACAAGTTACAACTCTCTGATTCACCACTTGACCCCTCTGATTAGAAGTAGTGGAGATTGTGGCCTTACAGTCCCTGGTCAAATGTCCGACCTTGTTGTACTTCTCACATCTCACAGTGCATGGTCCTTCGTGATGAAACTTACACTTGTTGAAGAGAGTTAGCGGTCCATTATACACTCTTCTTTCATTGTTGCCAGCCGTATAGGCTCTTGCTACATTCTGACCTCCAAAATTTTGTCTTTTGAATGGTGGTTGCTGCCCACAATTGTCCTTCTGGCTGTTATCAAACTTTCTTTTGTTCTTAGCATTTTTCATAGCATAACCCTTCAAATTTTGATCCATTAAGTTGTTAGCCATACAGATAGCATCTTGTAGTCTAGTAGGTTCTGCAGCAATCACATTTCCCTAGATATTATCCGGGAGACCTCCAATATACTTCTTAACTCGATCCTCCTCTTCGGGAACCATCTTTGTGCAAAACATGGTAAGCTCTTGGAATCTTTGAGTATAATCAGTCAAATCGTTGGTCTTCATGGTCAAATTCCACAGCTCCGATTCCATCTTTTGAATTTTAGTCCTTGAGCAGTATACTTATGCCATTAGCTTCATGAGCTCTCTCCATGACATGGCAATTATAGCATCAGTTCTAATGGTCCTCTTATGTGAGTTCCACCAAGTTAGTGCACTGTTCAACAGTGTGCAAGTAGCATACTTGACTTGGTATTTCTCTGGGCAATTGCTAACATGGAATACAATTTCCATCTTCTCAAACCACCTTATCAACCCGACAACTCATTCAGTTCCTTTGAAGTTGAGTGGTTTACATTTCATAAAGTCCTGCTACGTACACTCTTGGACAACAGGCCTAGCATCTCTATCATTCTCATTATGATTTCCATTTATATTCCCTCCTCCATTTCTGTTGCCATCACTGTTATGGTTGCCACCCTCATCATTACCGTTCCCAAGTCCAATGTTCTTGTTATCCTCGTGAGTTTCTAAAGCTTCTTCCACGTGTCGGTTGACCGTTTCCTCAATTGCAGCAGGCGTCATTCCGGAACGGGTGTTAGTCATTGTTCTACATCACAAGACATCATGCATGGTGAGATTCGATACGCGATATAACCACTATAAATGGTAAATAAGATTTATAAAGGAAAATACAATAGAACATGTTTTGCCAGAATAAGTAAATAACAATAAAGATAAACGCGCGAGAGAATCACAAACAAGCATTTCATATGAATATAGAAAAGCAACATTTGGTTACATTCAAACCCATAATAGGAACTGATTTACTCTAATACTACTACTACCAACTAGTTATATAACCACTAGTCTAAAGTCCAAACACATCATCATGGCCGAAAACCTAAACTCATCGCCGCGATGTCTCCAATCTCCTAAATCAGCATCATGTCATAGTAGCAACCTACGACTCTATCTTCTGCCTAAGCTCACTCCGCCAAAAAGATTAAGCATTTACCGAAACCTATCACTCACGCACTCTCCATCCACATGGTGCCTTGAATCTCTCACTTGCTCCTCTCTCAAGGACGTAACCTACTTAAGTAAGCCAACTCCTCTATCCACCAGCAATCAAACTCCTCGACTAGCCAACTCTCTCTCTATCTCGTACTTAAATGTCCTCTATCCCTCCTGAAGAGGTATCTTTATAACATGATCATAATATCCTACAAGCCCTCCTCACCTGGTTCCCAAACGTTCTAAAAGCATCAGGCAAAAGCATAGCATCGTGATATCAACCTAACCAACCACATCCACTCTAACCTCCATAGTACCCTCTTCCTGGACTCGACCTCATCCCAACCTCGGTCCTCTACATCCAACCACAACATCAACCTACAATAAAAAAAAAAATTTTTCAATACTACATCAAACCCAAGTCATAACATCTCTATCTACTAGCAACCTCAACAGCCATAGCGTCAGCCTCAATTTCCTCTAACACATCTATATCAATTGTCCTCCTCAACAATATCCTCTGGTGAAATCGAATCCTTAAACCTCTTATGAGGTAGGAGGAGATCATCACGAGAAGGAACTAAAACTCTTGTAGATGGTAGATAAGTCACGGTAGTAGCAGGAGACCTACATCTCTTCGCGATGGTCCAACAATGACTCAGAAAAAGAATCCCAGCTGACGAACTACTCGGATTTCGTCCGGTGGATACATGGTAGACCAATGGGGTAGACCTCCAACGGAGATAGGCCTCACTACACCGTGGAGTCCTAGCAAGCGGTGGATGAACAAATCTCAGTGGTGTATATGAATCAGCAATAGTGGTCTCTGGTGATGAATGTCCAGGTAAAGAATTACCCGAAATAGAATGCCTAGATGATGAATGATCTAAAGACGAATGACTCGATGATGATCCGGAAGTAAAACGATCTAAGTGATGTGATGTGTACCTCAATGCTAAACGATAAAGTAAAGTCTAACTGACTTCCTCGCGTCAATGCCCTACATGGCCTAACCAATATGAGTACGGTTAAAGTCGATCCAAAGGAAGTCTCCCCCGTTCGCGAATAATAAGAGCTCTTCGTCGATGAATCTCGGGTGGGGCAACAATATGTTGTCAAGTGGAAACTCGGATGATGATGCAAGAATATCAGATGTGCGGGTACAATAGACCATAGGGATCTTCTGGAGTAGAAGTAGTAAGGTGATTATGATCGTTGATGGTTAACTTTCTCCTCCATCAAGTAAGCTAAGCAATCATGGGTTAGGTGATACATGCCTTCTTCCGGGTTCTAGTATCTGACTATATCTGATCCGTGCTGAACACAGAAAAGGTGAAACAAAAGGTGCTACAGATATAGAGGTGAACTCTCTAATGGATCAGCCTCTAATGATGAATGAGGTATCAAAAACTTGGAGCACCCCGTAGGTGAGGCAACTGAGCCGCCCCCCACCTCTGGTGCAACCGGGACATTGAACAATAAGGATAACTCGCAAAAAGAGGATCCCACACTCTCACTGATACTCCAAAGAAATATAGAAATAACCGAGCTAGAGTGCCATAACCTGCACAAGCAAGAGTTAATAAAATCCCCTTTATATGAAACCACTGTCAACACCAGATTATATCAAAAAAGCACTCTAATCCTCTATTAAAAGAAGAAACATGGCCGATAAGAAGTGGCAAGACAAATGTAGCAAGAACAAAAGTTATGTGGAGGAACATGAAAGACAACTATTAGATTATATGTGTAATCTTAACTCTTAGATGAGCCAAACTATATGTTGTATACTATCTTTGGACGATATTATTGTAACATTTTATGTCTATAATGTTTAGTTAATGACTTTAAACCATAAAGCAAACTGCATTTTAGTACTAGTACCTGATTGCCAAACTGATATAGCCTCATTAACTTATAAAGTAACCAGCGATTGTGAGTCATAATTTGTATTAATAATAAGTTTGAAGTAATATAGTCTCATTGCCACACTGTATTAGGTCACATTTGACTTTTTAAAGTCAAACTCCATTTTGACTGTCCAAACCGCCTATCTAAACACAATTTCATGATACTCCCAAGTTACAGGAGGTTTGGGATATGGCCGTTTAACAAGGAAACGAACAGTTTATAGTTTATTAAAGTCAACCGGATTTTCTGTTTCTCCCTTATGCTATAATTTATTATACACCCGAGTGAAAGAGAGAATCCCAAACACTTATGTGAGGTGCTAGTATATATCTTCCGTGCTTTTAATTACGAGGTCTAGAAGGTTGTGTTGTAAAATACTTTTAAAGAATAGGTAAAATGACCCACATATTGCTATTGTCTAGGTAGAAAATGTCACACCCCAAAAATTTCAGGTCAATATTTTCAAACTTTCCGATCATTTTCTTTGACTTTTATACGTTACGTTTGAATCCGGCAGTTTACCGGGAAGTTAACCCGCGTAAATATGAAATACGTCATCAGACGCGTTTCGACTTCGGATTTTGATTAGTTTAGATATTACATGAGTTATTTTATCTTTTCTAAGTGTTCGTAGTTTACGATCACTCCCGGTATTTATTTTTACGCTTTAACGTTTAAATTGCGTTTTTCGCGTTTTTGACATAACGGAACCCCGGAAACCCGAAATCTTTTCGTGTAAACTTTAGTTATCGTCCATCTCATGTTCATAAGCCAAAAATTTTGTTCATCCCCCCCTCTACTCAAAACACACGCATACACACACTTAAATAAATCAAAGAGCATCTTTTATCTCTAGTTTGAATTTCAAAAATAAAACACCATCACATGCAAGAAAGTGACATGTTTGTTTTGTCCTCCACTACAAGCCAGTGGCTCTTACACTTCACATGTTAACCTTTGGACCACAATTCCACTAGTGAGCCATTCAAGCCAAACTTGGATCCAAAGTAGTAAGCCATTTAAGCTAAACTTGGAGCCAAAGACAAAAATTTTGTTCTCCCCCCCCCTCCTTGACCCTATTATTCCGAACCCCTCAACACACACACTCTTGGTGTGTTTGAGTCACATGTAACACTAAAACCCTAACCCTTATCCTATAAATACCCACTTGTAAACACACACATCTCTTTTAGTTTATTTCATTTGGCAAAATTGTTTTCTTTTCTCTCTTGTCCTCTCCTAGCTCACAAAACACACACAAACACATACACAATCCATACTTTTGATTTCTATCAAGATTTATTCATTCCAAGTTCATTTCTAAGGTTACCTAAGGGGTTTGCAAGTATTAGTTCTTTGATTTAAGGGTTTTCTTCAAGATCTACAAATTAAGGTTTGGTTATTATTTGGGGTTTTTCAAGATCTAGTGATTTTGGGTATAGATCTTGTGTTATTGCTTCTTGTTCTTCATTCTTGTAAGTATCTTGAATCTTTCTTTGTGGTTTTTCTTATGTTCTTCTTATATGTTCAAGATCCATACATCCATATGTTGTGTTTTAATTTTTGAAAGATTTTAAAGACAAGATTTCATAAATAATGATACTACTTTATTTCACTAGTTAAATATTATGTTCTTGGTGAGATGAGAGTTGAATGAGTGTTGCAACAATAGAAATGAAGGGATTAGGTTAGATTTAGGTGTGGTTTTGTTGTGGATTAGTTGTGAATGGAGATTAGGCTAGATTAGGCACTATTGTGAAGTTTGGGTGGATTTTGGTTGCGTTTTTGGCAAAAAGTGCTTGCTGTCCCAAATGTGTTTTGAGGTTTTGGTCGATCTAAAAATGTTTTCATTAGGCGTAAAAGTAGTTTTTGGAGAGCTCGTTTCGAATAGATAGTTTTTCATATATATATCACATTAAAATTTGATTTAAAACGACCAAGTTATAGTCAAATGAAACTTAAAACATTTTTTGACAAAACCAGATGAATAGTGTGCTGATGTGAATAGTAAAATGAGTTTTTGGACACTTTTAGACATTTTTAGACTTTCTAAACACTAGCGAAAAATATAGTAACACATACCTATTGATTAGTATCATTTAAAGACGTCGTTAACGTATTTTAGGAAAAGCGTTAAAGTTACTAAAAATAGTAAGTTTGGTAAAACTTAGCGAAACGGACATAGAAGTTAAGCGATTAAGGCTAGT
>BQNB010080738.1:0-10960 GCA_026074375.1 Tanacetum coccineum
AATATCATGAAATTATAACGCTATTTTGATGAAAATGACGTTACGTAGCAATCAGGATTTAATATGTACCGGACTAGTTGATAGTATAATTCAGGAAGGTACCATGCTGTGCTGAGAGTAGTCACTCTAAAAACATCCGTTCAACATCAACCTAATACCGGTAGAGATGGGTAGTTTTGACATCATAATTGGCATGGACTGGTTGTCAAAATACAATGCCGTTATCGACTGTGCTATGAAGATTGTTCGTATCCCCTCCGGGAGCGAAATCCTAATCATTCGCGGTGACGGATGTAGTGAAGGACACAGGACGCGCCTAAACGTCATCTCGTGTACCAAGGTTCAAAACTGCTAAAAGGATCTCACGTCTTTTTGGCACATGTTACTACAAAGGAGGTTGAAGACAAGTCAGAGAAGAAGCGACTTGAGGATGTACCAATAGTTCAAGATTTTCCTGAAGTATTTCCTGAGGACTTGCCGGGTCTTCCTCCGACTCGACAAGTGGAATTTCAAATTGATTTGGTACCTGGTGCTGCACCTGTAGCACGGGCACCTTATCGATTGGCACCTTCTGAAATGAAAGAGTTGTCGGAGCAACTAAAAGAACTATCTGACAAAGGCTTTATAAGACCTAGTTCCTCACCTTGGGGAGCTCCGGTCTTGTTTGTCAAGAAGAAGGATGGATCATTCCGGATGTGCATTGATTATCGGGAATTGAACAAGCTAACGGTGAAGAACCGTTATCCACTTCCAAGAATTGATGATTTATTTGATCAGCTTCAAGGGTCGAGTGTCTACTCGAAGATCGACCTAAGGTCAGGTTATCACCAACTGAGGGTTCGAGAAGAAGACATTCCGAAGACCGCCTTTAGAACTCGTTACGGCCATTATGAATTTCAAGTTATGCCATTTGGTTTGACAAACGCACCTGCCGTATTCATGGACCTTATGAATCGGGTGTGCAAACCATATTTGGATAAATTCGTAATTGTCTTTATTGACGATATTTTGATCTATTCCAAGAACAAGCAAGAGCACGAAGAGCATCTAAAGATAATATTGGAGTTGTTGAAGAAAGAAGGAATTTGTATTCAAAATTTCCAAGTGTTGAATGTTTGATTCACAAAGTGCAGTTCCTACGTCACGTGATTATAATAAAGGCATTCATGTGGATCTAGCAAAGATCGAATATCCGTTAAAGATAGGCATCTCCTAAGACCACCAACGGAGAGATGCGAATTTTTTAGGTCTTGTCTGGGTATTAACGACGAATCATTGATAGGGGTTATCAAAAGATCGCCAAATAATGACCAAGCTCTCTCAAAAGAAAGTGCAAGTTTGAGTGGGGTGATCAAACAGAGAAGCAGCGTTCCAGTTATTGAAAGCAGAGTTGTTGTAATTGCACCAATTATATGGGCTTTACTCGAAGGAAAGCGAAAGATTTTATCATATACTACGGATGTTTTCGATTAAGGGTTTGGGACGCTGTTTGATAGCAGAAGGGAGATAGGTGATTTCTTATGCAACCCGCCATTAAAGAACCATGAGAGAACTATACGACTCATGATTTGGAACTTGGAGTAGTAGTGTTCGCTCTAAAGAATGGAGGCACTAATCTTATAGAACCAATTGTAAGTGTTCACTATCATAAGAGCTTACAACACATTCTTGATCAGAAGAACTGAACATGGAGACACGACCGAGGTTTTAGATTGCTTATTGTACGATTGCGAAATTTGTATGCACCCAAGGAAACAAACGTCCTTTTTTCTTATAGTTTGAGCAAGGAAAGAACGAGAACCACCGTTAAGAGTTGAGCTTAGTCCATACTATTAGCTTGATCTTCCTAAGGCAAATCTTGAAGCTCAGACTGAAGCCGGAAACCCGAAAACATCAGAGAGAGGAAAGTTGGAGGTATGCTGATTGAAAATGCCAAATTTCCAGAGGCAATTAGGACAGAAAAGTTGGAACCTCGTACGGATGGAACCCTATGCCTCAATGGCAGGAGCTGGTTACCTTGTTATGACGATTTGCGGACTGTGATCCAGCACGATTCGCAATAAAATTCAAAGTATTCATCCATCCAGGTTCCGAGAAAATTATCAAGACTAAGAAGCAATATTGGTGTCCCAATAAGAATCCTACAGATCGCCACCATGGTTAGCAATTGTCTTGACCTGTGCTAAAGGTCAAGGCCGAACATCAGAGACAATCAGTTTTTGTTTGGTTACAACTCGAGAGGCACAATGAAGTGGTACAGATATCACGATTGGATTTCTGTCACGAAGCTCCTAATCATTCACAAGGGAACGATACGCATATGGTGTGATCGTTGACCGACTAAACAAAGTTTTTTGCAATTTATACCCATGCATGGAATACTAACCCCCTGGAGAAACTGGCAAGAATGTACCTAAAGAAAGTAGTAACGAGGCATGGAATACCGGTCTTGATTATTTGTGATCGTGGACCCTAAGGATTCGCAATACAATTTTTATGAGTCCACTATCAGAACGCTTTGGGTACTAGCTTGGATATGAGTACGACATATCATCCGCAAACTGACGGACAAAGCGAGAGGACTATTCAAACTCTCAAAGATATGCTGCGTGCTTGTGTGATCGACTTTGGGAAGGGTTAGGTAAACTTTGCCAATTTGGTCTAGTTTTCATACAATAACAGATATCATGCTGCATTAAGGCTGCAACCCTTTGAGGCATTTATGGTAGAAAATGTCGTTCGCCATTTTTGTTGGGCTTAGTGGAGAAATTCAAGCTCAACAATCTAAGACTCGAATCATGTCACTATCAACTCATACATTTGAAAACAAAATTTCAAAACCACAGACTCAACACACCATCACGATCAAAAAACCCATTCAAAACGCCCAGAGACTTCAGCCACGATAGGTAAACTCATAACTCATATCACGTCAAAATATCAAATCCCATCAAAAGACGAAATCAAATCCATGAAAGAACAAGAACCACAAATACAACTCCGTAACATCAAAAACTCGATAAACAGATACAAAGAATCATCACACAAACTCACAATCTGAGTCACAACATCAAATAACTCGAAAACAAACAACGAACACAAGTCAACTCACTCAACTCACAACTCACTCAACTCAAACTCAATCAACTCTAAAAAAACTCATCATCAACGAGGCAACAATAAACACATAACTCAAATCCATAAATCAAACAAAAATAACATCAACTCTAATCAAAAGAATCAAAACTCCAAGTCGAAACAAATATCAACAAAACCGCAAGTCAAACCACTTCAACTCAATCACAATAAAAAACCTCAACCCTCAATCCAAATCAGAACAAAGACTCGAAAAACTAAACACCTTTCACAAACTCAAACAACACAGCCCAGGCAACCCACAATCAAGAAACCAACTCAGAACTCACCAGACGACAGAACTGACTACTCAAGATCAAAACAAAAATACAAAAAAAACAACCACAAAATCACAAGACAAGAAAAAAAACTACACATCACAATCAAATACTCATCCATAAAGCACAAAAACAAACAACCAACAACAGAACAGCATAATACAAACAGCTCAAGAAAGTCAGTCATATTAGAAAAACAAAACAAAAAAAACAGGAAAGAAACACACAAAGACAACTACCAACAAGCATCAAGGAACAACAAGTCAAACACACAACATTCAACAGGCAATAACTCGAAGCAACAAAAAACAACAGTTCACATCATCAACCACAGACAACAAAATCAACAACTATGCTCAAGCTCAATCACACTCAAAAGACACATTGATCACCAAAATATCAAAAAGAACAAACAACAATCACACAAAAACAATCAGAACTACACACATCAACACAACAAACCCAAAGAACATCAAAAGACAAATCAACAAAATCATCAAAAGCAAAACACAAAAGGCCAAGTCCATGTCAAAAAAACTCAATCACATTAAAGAGTACCTCACAAAACAAAAATCAGCAACACGAATTCAACCTCGAAAAAAAAAGTCCAACAAAAAAAAAAGAAACACATCGCCATCCAAAAAAACACCACAAACAATCACAACTACACAGCAACTCAAAAACTCAAGAAAAAATCACTACAACATTCAACAAATCACACACAAAAACATCACACAAAGATCAAATAACAGACAAACAAAACCAAAAGCAATCATCAATCAATCATCATAAAAACATCAACAACATCAAAAACATATAAACAACTCAAAATCAATCAGGAATCCATAAAAAAAGCAATCATCAATACACCAACAAAAAACACAAGCAACAAAAGTTCAAAACACAAAAAACAGGGATTCACAACAATCCACCAAAAAAAGACGGAACCAAAGTAAAGACAAACAAACCACTCACACCCAAGACACTCTACAACACAAATTCAACCAACCAAAACTTATATCACAAACTTCAATCCAACACAATGAATCTAAAACACAAAAAAAAACAAAACAAAGTCAAACTCAACTCAACTCTCTAAATACCACTGAAAAAACAACTCACAAAAGAATCAAAGAATCACGAAAACCAAGTCAATTCCAGACTCGAAAAACAAAGCAAACATCAACTGCCTCAATTCAAACAGAAAAATCCAGAATCAACAACACACTCATGACATAAAGAACTCAACACACGCGAACCATCAAAATTCAGACAAACATCACTCAACTCATACTCAGACTTATTCAAAAAAACAAACCAACTCAACAACGAACAAGTAAACACTCATATGCGAGTTTCAAAGAACACTTCATATCCATCAAGCAAACTCATTAACAAAACCCAACTCAAAAGCTCACTCAAAACTCACAATCAATCAGACAATCAAACAAAAAAAACAACTCAAAGATCAGATCAAGTTCGAGACATCACTAGACCAAACTCAAAAGAACAAAACGTCAAACACATAGGAACAAAAATAATCAAGCGATACTCAAGTCAATAGATCAAGGGAGACGAAAACCTACAACAGTCAAACGAATTAAACCAAACTTCAGAACTCCAGACCTCGAGAAATGCTCCAACGCTCTGAATCAGTCACCAAAAGCTCACACTCTCATATACAATCCAAACAACTCAAAAATCAAACAACAAAACTCAATCGAAAAACCAAAGATCAAAATACTGGTAAGTCCTGAAAATCAATATCAAGCATTCAATCACTCACACAAAAAATACTCAAAGAACTCAACAAACCAAAAAAACTCAAGATCCAGTCATAAATAACACAAATCAGACATCAAGAACATGAAAATTCAACAATTCTCACACCATAAATCAGATCACTACCGCTCAAAATACACAACCGGTCCATATATATACAAGAGACGACTGTATAAAAATCAATCCAAGTTAAGCAAAGGATGCAAAGCCGCTCGTGATATGGCAAAGAAGCTTAACGCTGATTTGATAGCGTAAGCCGATGGAGGTTAAGTTGGAGATAAAGTGATTGCTTAAAGTTATTCGCCTTGGAAAGGGTTCGTACGATATGGCAAACTGGGGGAAATTAAATCCCAGTTTGTTGGACCCATTCAAGGTAATTAAAAGGGTGGTAGATATTGCATACAAGCTCGAGCTTCCTGAGGAGCTGAGCAAGTTCATAATACATTTCACGTGTCCAACATACAGAAGTGTCATGACGACGAACCCTTATCCGTTCCGTGGAAGACTGTCAAATTTTGATGACAAGCTTTAGTTTGTCGAGAACCTATAGAAGATCACAAGAGTCGTGAAGTTAAAACTGTGAAGCAAAAGGGGAATCTAGTAAGTCCCATTAGTCAGGTTCGAAGGAAATCAAAGAGAAGGTCCTGAGTTTCGTGGGAACGCGAATATCAATTCTGGAAGAATACCCACATCTGTTCTCAAAGACTGGCCGTCGTCAAGAGTGCCTTTGCGTCTTAAGCCTTGAGGACAATTCTCAGGCTAAACCAGGGGAGACTAAAATCACCTCGTGTTTTAGGATAAAGTACGATGTTAATTAAACTCACCATTTATTTTAGTGTTGTACACGTTTGTTTTTAAATCGAAATCGTTAATTTAAATCGCGTAAGCTAAAAATAACCAGTTAACGTAAACGGGCATCAAGCAATTAAATGTTTACGTCAAACGAGGGTTAAGTACTTATATGAGAAAAATATAAACATTTCACAAGTTTATTTTATCGGGATACGTGAAAAGCGTTACCGTTCGTGATAAAATGACAATTAGAGTATTCCGTAACCGTAAAATATTAAACGTACGCTTCAACAAATACCTACGTTTATATACATCTATCAAAGTTAATGAAACTTTATTTCAAATGAGCCATACTTACTTTTATAGAATTCACTAAGTAATCGTAAAAAAGAAAAAAAAAATAAGCTAGAAACACCTTCTTGAAATCATGGTATGATTCCCATAGAGGAACCAAGATACCAAGGCTTTAAATGCCTTGTTTCCCTCCCCCTTGTTCCCTGACCCAACACAAACTAGCTGTTGTGAACAGTAAAAATCACTTATTCATTCTAGAATAGTCAAAAACATGAAAATGTAAATATATGATCACGTGAAGTGAAGAAAAAAAGACGTCTTACTACGAAGACTTTGGGCGATTAAAACAGCAGAAACGGACATACAACGACAAACTAGGTCATTTTTACAAAAATAAATTTATAGAACGTTTTCACTTTATAAATACTATTTTACCAAAACGCTAGCCGGTGATAATGCTATATTAAATATTCGTGGTTCTCAAAGGCCATTAATACTAGGGAGTATCATAATGAGGCCTCTTCGAGATGGCGTATCGACGAGTTTTGTGTTGATTTACTATTTAAAATTTCCTAACTACCTCGTATACGTCAGGTCATGACCTCTAAAATTTATAGCCCCATAACGATAGTACGATGTAACAACTATAGGATTAAATAATGTATATTAATTAAAGTACTACGGTACTTATACGACCTATATTATGAATTATAGTTGCATTCGGGAATAATTCATGAAGCATTCCCACACCTTGATATAAATTATCAGTCACTCACTTGAGCGTAAGTTTTATAGCCCCCAAACAACTTTTTACAGTTTTTACTGATTACTTATTATTGGGGTGGAAACATCTTTGTTTTACAAATTGGATGCAAGTGATTTTTTTTGCATTGATTACATGTTTGCCTAAGTACGATAAACAATTTAAGCCATATCATGAACTGTCAATTGCATAGATGAGTTTGGTAATTACATTATGTGAGCGAGCGCGAATGATATTTAATAATCTATTGGGAAACGACCTCCCCGTTCGGGTGACTAGCTACACCGGGAACGAACGTTATAGCATGTCGAATTCAGGGATGTTTCGGGTTAGAACATCCAATTTTTGGGGCTGAGTACATATTTTGCGAACAAGACTGTCGAACTTCAGTGTCATGAGCTATAGTGGTAAATGTAATCTGGTTTTTTGTGATTTTTTGCATATGTTGTAACATCACGGGAAAAGTCTGCAGTCTTGCATATTTTAAATACATAAACCTAATGAATTCACCAACCATTTTTTGTAGACGTTTTAACCAATGTTCAGGAGGTCAATAGGCACGAGGTGCCAAGGATGCATTGGGCTATGTTTTGGATGCACGCTTAAAGACTTTTATATCATAATTTTTGGGAAATCAATTGTCATCATTTGTAATATTAAACGAAGGAACAAGTGAAGCTATAACTTTGTAAATATGTCCCTTTAAATTAAATCCAATGTAACAATTAAACGACTTTTTTGTGTCGTTCTTATATATATCTTGTGCTGTTGATCTTGAAGTAACATGCCCCGGATCCTTATTCCGCTGCGACCCATTTAGGGGGTGTTACATTACAAAGATCACCAAGATCTAGCTACTACACACAACTACAAGATATACAATTGATTTACAAATATGTGATATGAATGCAACAAGATTGCTATGCACACTAAGGTGTAATACTTCTTCACTTGATGATGGAAGTATTCTTCTCTTGCACTTGAGGAATATAGCTTGGATCACTTGGAAACAAAGCTTTATGATTAAATGATCAAAGGATTTTAGAGAGGATAAGTGGGTTGTTTTGAGCAGAAAGAATGAGTGCAAAAGGTGAGAAAAATTATTAGGGAATGGGAGTCTATGGCCGGCCCCCTTAAATAGGGTGTCGGCCCCCTTATAATTAAGGGGGCCGCCCATGTATTTAAGGGGGCCGCCCCTTTCAGACGCTCCTCTTTTTTGTCCTATCCAGGGGAGGTGTTTACTGGACCTTTTCTAGCCGTTTTAGGTTCGAAAATTTGAAATTCAAAATGTTTATTTTGAATAAAACATTTCTTTTAAATGTAAAAAATGTTTTGTGATGTTTATAAAAAGTTTACAACATTTTATAAAAGTTTCCTTTGATCATAAAATGCATCAAGCATTTGTTTATTCATACCTTGGAGTGATATAAGTTTGAAATGAATATTTACTACTAAATACTTGTTTACGTTTAATTTTACGTTGAACGTTTTTATATTTTGTGATTATCAAAACGTAAAGATGTGAAAAAATATTATTAATGTTTTTAGGCATTATATTTTATCAACAATCTCCCCCTTTTTGATGATTACAAAATTTAAACTCATTAAATGTAAAATTATTTTTAAACAAGTATTTAGTGAGTTTTATGTCATTTCTCCCCCTTTTTGTAGAATCAAAAAGGCATCGTCGAGGATTGCTAGTAAAATCGACGGAATAAATGCTCCCCCTTGATGTATGCTCCCCCTCGTTCGAGGGCACCAAGGAATCGAGCTATGGTTTCTTGGCTACAAGATGGGTTAGAACAATACAAATATTTCTAACATGTAGCAAGGAAGAAAAATATGACATACAACCAACAATGATCATTCATTAAAATTAAAGTAGTGTGTGAAACACACTCATGCATACATAAGGAAAATAACATGCTAACATACATGAAATTAAAAGTACAAAAGTCCTATAACTAGTAAAGCTCCATAGGACTTGCATGCAAAATGGTAGAGGATCAATTATTTGAGAGACTAAACATAGAGCATGTTTAGTTTGGGGATGATGGTGGAGGTGGTGTGATGATGATTGGTGGTTGTGAGAGCATGTGTTCAATATATGAAAACATATAGTGAAGTTCATCACTTAACCCGAAAATGAGGGTTCGGTTGTGGATACAACAAAGGCATGAGTTACCATGTGCTTCAAGGAAATTCCAAGGGATAGGATGTGCAATGATAGGTGGTGAAGGTAATGGAGTATCAAATTGGACATCAAGTAGGGTATTTGGGGAAAGAGTAAGAGTGATGTCCATTGATGCATTATCTTGAGTTGGAGGTGGTGGAGAAACTCTTAGAGGAGGAGATGTTGATGGGTTTAAGTAACCATTTGGTGAGGGTGATGTTGATGATGTTGGTGATTTGGGTATGTAATCAATTGAAGATGAAGAAGTGTCTTTGGTTGATGGTGTTTTGGAGGGTGCATTAGGAGCACTAGGTGATGAATTTGGAAGTTTGGGTGATGGAGTTTTTGTGTCATCTTGGGTTAAATCCACAAACAATTGTTTTGGTGGAATGATGTTGATTTTTGGTCTCTTGGAGACCTTGGAAATGGAAGCTCTAGTGGAGGCCATGAATGTGTATGGTTGTTGATGATGAGTGAAGGAGATGGTGAATGGGTGTTATGCATTTGGAGGGAATTTATGGGAAGAGATTTGTTTGAAAATGGAATGAATTTGGATAAGTTTAGGGAATTCCAAATGTTGTTCAAGCATTCTGGGTAAAGATAGCTGATACTAGGTAAAAGAAGGCAAAAAGCAGTGAAAAATATTGTTTTACCCGTGAAGGGCTAAGGGCGGTCCCCTTAAATAGGGGGCGGTCCCCTTAAAATTAAGGGGGCCGACCCTTATGAATTAAGGGGGCCGCCCACTGTTAGTCCCATTTTTCACAGAAAAACTATTTTTCTCAGGATTTTTGTGAGGGTATTTTTTTTGGTGGTTTATTTGCAGCAAGCCCTATAGAGTTTTATAAGCATATTTAATCTTATAACATATAATAAACACATTAAATCATGAAACCAAAATGGCATAACTAGTTGATTTAATAAAACAACCAAAGGTTTAAGGCATCATAGCAAATAAGTACCTAAAAGATAACCAACATATAAGTCTTTCCGAATATATCGGATGATCACCACACAAGTTGTTAATAACATACACATAATCAAGTTAAAAATTGTCTTAAACTACATTTAGCCATCTAGTTCACTCCACTCCTATGTCTTCATTTATTCTTCTTGCTAAACACTCCTTTTAGTGCCTTTCCAAATGACTTGAAACCTCCGCGCATCTCCTTATGCATTTCTTGCGTTTGGTTGAGCAAGGTGGTTTGTCGTTCAAAGAGAGTTTCATCGGTTTGTTCGGAAGCGGAAGGCATTTCGTAGTTTTGGTAGTTGAGTGGATTAAGAGAGTTAAGATAGGTGGTAGGAGATGGAGTACTTGCACAAGAAGTTTCAACATCATCATCATCATCATCATGTTGATGAGATGACGTGCCGTGATGATGATAAGATGAGGATGAGACGGAATGGCGTGCCTTGCCACGATCACTTCGAGGTCTCCGAGTTTGTTTAAGAGCAAGAGGATGCATGACTCGATCAACAAGAGGACGCATGGGACGATACTTGCACCAAAGGTTTGCCCAAAGGTTTCCCTACAGGGACGATACTTGCACCAAAGGTTTCCCACAGGGACGATCCTTGCACTTTCGTAACGTTTGGGACGAAACATGCAATTTGGCCAAACTTTAAGGACGATTTATGCAATTTACTCAACTATATGAATAAAGAAAATTTTCTAAAAAAGAATTATATTTTTTTGATTATTTTTCTATTTTTTATGATTTTTTAAAGTTTTTAATAAAAATAAAT
>BQNB010080738.1:14778-29839 GCA_026074375.1 Tanacetum coccineum
CAAATATCCGGTAAAACTTGAATGCCTTCTAGACACTGGCATGGCTTGCGCTTTGCGGTATGGCGAAATACACATATCTTTGATATCATATATGAGTCGCTTTCGTTTCTGTCGTGTCTCTTTTTACCTATAGCCTTATGTTATAATTATTGTAACCAATTTGACAACCCCTTTAGTTCGAGTAGCCTATAAAAATTAACCTAACACCCCTTTAATGTAACATTGCAGCTTCTTCTACGGAACCTGTTTAGCATCAAAGTGTAGAGGCAAATCAAACTAAAGCTAGAGGTTTTACTAAGTTGCATGTAAGTGGTTGCATAGCATCAAATTGAAAGGATCATCTTCAGTTTGTCAAATTGAATACCCTTTGCGTAATATTTTTTTTGGGAAGGAGAGCGCAATTTTAAGTTCAATGATGTGTTGTAAGTCTTTGAATGCATGTATGGATGGCCTTAATAGTTCTGCTGAAGTTGTTCCTTCACCAATAGTACTTTTGTTTTATCGATGTTTCAAGTTTTAGTTATGGGAACTCTTTTGACCATAATCAGGTCCTTCATAACACAAAAGTATTCACAAATATTGCTTAATTTAAAAATATAACACACATTAATAGTATTGCTTAGTTTAAAATATGCCATATATTATGCTTAGTGTTAAGGTTAGTTTAATATTATAAATTGGTAAGGATGTTTTTTTAGGAATAATAGATGAACCAATAATTCTAATGAATTTTAAATACCAAATATCCGGGAAAACTTGAATGCCTTCTAGACACTGGCATGGCTTGCGCTTTGCGGTATGGCGAAATACACATATCTTTGATATCATATATGAGTCGCTTTCGTTTCTGTCGTATCTCTTTTTACCTATAGCCTTATGTTATAATTATTGTAACCAATTTGACAACCCCTTTAGTTCGAGTAGCCTATAAAAATTAACCTAACACCCCTTTAATGTAACATTGCAGCTTCTTCTACGGAACCTGTTTAGCATCAAAGTGTAGAGGCAAATCAAACTAAAGCTAGAGGTTTTACTAAGTTGCATATTGGTTGGCGTGGATTTCTTCCTACTCTGGTAGCTTATTAAACTATCTTTCCTACATTCTCAAGTATTGTCAAATCATCAATTTATATACTTTTGTATGCTTTCCAGGATTCAATCCTACCAGGTGGGAATCTTTCATTCGTGTACCAAAACATTGAAGGGCTTAATAGATCTATTATTGGTTCTGTCGTCACTAGCCGTATGCTCAATCCTCATGTTAGATTTTTCTTTCTTTTAAAATGTTTTTTTCTTTCCAATTTTAAAAAAGTAACAAGCCCAGAATCAAAAACCCACATTCTGTTGCCTTTCTAAAAAAACCCACATTCTGCTCTCGAAGATGGAAGTTTTCCGGTGTGACCTTTGATCTTCCTTCGCTTTCGCCTATTCAACCATTGTCGACTACCTTTGATGACGAGAGCTAATTCTCACCTTAGAGGCATACCCAATGGCTTTAAGGACAACTGTTTAATCCAACAGAGCTAGGGTTATACCAAACAGCCAAACAAACATAGAGAGTTTGTAAACCCAATACCAAAAGGGCATCGTTTGACCATTTTGCTCACAATTGTAAAGTCATATTGTCCAGCACAGTCTCTCCCAATCTCATGACCAGCATATGATTAGAAACAAATCTCATGACAATTTTACTCACAACTGTAAAGTCATCACCTCAAGAAACCTCTAACATCGTCTAAACTAAATAAAGCTCTTGAGTCAGTTGGTAACATTAAAACATGTACCACTTTTAGATTTTCATGAACACTTAGGAGTGACTTTGTCGAGCAACAATACACAACAGGCATATATGTTCATAATTGTTTCTTTTACCCCATCAGTGCAATTACATAATGAACTCATGTGAAGATGGTAAATTTGATTATGTGCAGATAACATAAGAATGCAGAGGATCCAAGGCCAGCAATACGACCACCAGTTAGGATTTGAGGAAGAGGAGCAGAAAATCAAAGATCCAAGAAGGTTACATCATTTGGCACTGCAAAATTAGCCGTGCTTGCTGCAAATTTAGGATGTTTGGAAATGTGTCTTCAAAACCTTTATATTTAAATTCCAGATCTAAACATGTAGAGTATGTGTTTTGTAAACCCATCTAATGATCCAAATGTGTGCATTTGCAATGACCGATTTTGTGAATTTTGCTTTCAAATGAGTTTATGAGTTTTACGATTTTGAAAACATTAACGTAAAATCCCGCGCTCCGTAGTGGAGCGCGGGTTACAAAGCTCGTTTAAGTTAATCATGGAGTTCAAGATGATGGGTTTTGGAGTTGGTGGAGTTGGGCTTATTTTATCATCTTCTCGTCTTTATTTTCGTTTGGTCATCTCTAAACCTTTTATCTTTTTATTTTTAGTATGTTAATTTTATTGTCATGTTTAATATAGTTATTATTATTGTCACCTTATATGTTGCTTTTAGCGTAGTTTTGTTTATTAGCGCGTAGTTTGAGTATGTTTGTTTAGAAATAGGTGGTTAGGTAGTTAGGATTGCGGTTGGAAGTTTGTTGATGATTTTAGTGTGTATTTTAGGTTAGCATATTGACTAGAGATTAGGTAAGTTGCTTTTGGTAACCGATTATTTAGCCTAGTAGCCAATAACATGAGACATCCAACCTTTAGCTCACGGTAAGATAAGTCAGACGTGCCTTGCAAACTTAGTCTAGTAGCCTTTAACGGGAGACATCCGATCTCTGGTGTACTTAGAATGTTTGTATCTAATTTGACGGGCAAAAGTCATTGAAAAGGATAGAACTTTCTAGTAGTCAATATCTTAACTTAGAATATAGACTAAATGGTTTAATGTGCGCGAATAGGAGTTAAGATTGAAATACGAAACAGTATGAATAAATTAATCCTTATTTGAGTTTTAGTTCACCATTTTAATCCTAACTATTTACCATCAATTTTTAGCCAAATATATCCCGTAGTATAAGTTTAGTTTTAGTTTTTAGCTTTCCTTTAGATAATTTAGTTTGCATTAGTTTTTAATATAAAATCCAAAAAAATCTTTTGTGGTAACTAAGCATCAAATTAGACTTAACCGACGAATCTCAAATTCACCACTCCTTTAGAACGATAACTCGGGAGATCAATACTTGCCTCGATACTTTTGTATTAAGGTTTGTAAAGTCTTTCCATTTTTATAAATATATTTTTGGTGTCCAAAACGACGTACATCACCAGACAAGTTCATAAGTTAAAACCAGGCGAGATAGAAAGGGAATTCAAGCAAGTTAACTTTTGGTGTTTCTAAGCGACAAGCCTCCCCAACCTCCATATCTTGTTTTTAGTGAAATCTTACACCTTACAGAAATGATGACGAATCTATATGTTTGGTACGAGAGTGTAAGACGGGGTTCTTGCTAAGGTCGATAGCACATTTGTTATCACAAAGGATGGGAATGTCATCGAGTTTGATGTCGTAGTCGACAAGTGCTTGTTTATCCATAGTACTTGTTAGCATGCTTGCTGACGAACACGTATTTCGTGTCGGTTGTAGAGATAGCTAGTGTGGTTTTTCATGGAGAACCATGATGTTAAGCAACATCCCATAAAAGTACAAATGCCACTTGTACTCTTTTGATCTATATAATCTTCTACATGATTGGAGTCGACATAAACTATGGTTTCTACTCCTGTTCCTTTGGGATACCATAATCCTAGATGAGTTGTTCCTTTTATATATCTAAAAAATCTTTTAACAGCTTCAAGATGTGAAGTTTTAGGATCTTCTTAAAAATGTGCACATAGACAAACACTAAACGTAATGTCTGGTCGACCAGCCATGAGGTATATTAAACTACCAATCATGCCTCTATGCATAGTATTATCCACGGATTCACCGCCTTCATCATTGGTGAGTTTAATTTTTGATGACATAGGAGTTTTAATAGGTTTGACATCTTCTAAACTGAATTTTTTTTGGTAAAGGGTTACCCCGATGAATTTTATTAAAGAATAATAAAAAAATAATACAATGATAGTTCAAATGCCAATAGCGCATCTAAAGGCCTCTAAAGATGTAAAGAACATCGCCGTTTAAAAAAAAGATGTAAAGAACATCAAAGCGTCCAGGAAATGAAACCAAAATGAAACATGACTAAGTAGTCATAGTAATGTTCCATTCCCTCCTTATATGAACCACATCAGCCGAGTTCTTCATGTTAAGAGCCATTAACTTTAACCGAGTTGTTGAGAACATTAACTCAAATATTTGATCAGCATGACGCGCCTTCTTCTTGAAAAGCCTATTATTTCTTTCATGCCAAATGTAGTAAATCGTAGCACCAAAAAGAACTTTAGCCACAACAACTCGAGCCAACTTTTTATGAGCACTAGACTGGATGGTATTAACAACTGATCTCCAAGAGTTTCCAATATCAGGAATGTAGAATAACACTTTTACCCTTTGCCATACCTGAAGGGAGATACCACACTCGAAAAACAAGTGTGAATGAGAGTCACGAATGAGGTTGCAAAGTGGGCACTTCATGTCTTCCAAACTAACTGAATATGCTACTTCCCATGCCCGAATCTTATCTTGGGTCTTCAGCTTTTCACCAATAAGTAACCATACAAGAAATGCATGGCGGGAGATGCATTGCAAGAACCAAACAACATCGAACCATTCAACCTCAGGAGCACGAGGTCGAATAGCTTGCCAAGCTTGAGCAACGGAAAACTTGAGAAGATTTCCCTCCATATCCTTCCACCAAAGTTTATCCTTTACATCATTGAGCACAAGAGGGATAAACGAATTTAACACCTAGTATTTATTATTCCATTCGATGGGCCATGTCCACTAGGAGTAACGAATCAGGTCTTGCACCTTACTGTTGGACGTGAAACCCCCTATATATATCACAACGAGTAATAAAAGAATCAAGGGGACCTTCATCATGCCATTTATCAAACCATGATGAGAGTTGGTCACCTCTTCCCACAACATGGAAGAAAAATGCCTAACTAAAGGTCTCATTTGAAGGATTTTCCGCCAACCATAACTATCATCCCAAAAATTTATTTCTTGAAGACGGTATGAGTAGATCCATTTAACCCATAAGGATTGCTGATTGGATAATATACTCCAAATATGAGTAGTCATAAGAGCAACATTCCAAGTTTTTAACCTCTAAATACCTAAGCCACCTTTACTTTTAGGAAGACAAACAACATCCCATTTCACTTTAGCTTTACCTCTCTTCATGTACCCTTGACACCAAAGGAAACCTCTAGAAAGCACTTCTATTTCTTTTATAATTGCCTTCGGGAGAATAAAAATAAAATACCAATACATTTGCATTGACGATAATACCGAAGCAACAAGTTGAATTCTTCCCGCAAAAGATAAAGACTTATTCTTCTAATCGTCAATCTTATTCTTCACTTTTTGCACAAGGATTTTACAATCTTTATGAAAGAGCCCAGATTATATTAAAGGAACACCTAAGTATTTTAACAGCAACTCACCCGCTTCAAAATGCATCATTTCTAGAATCTTATTTTTAACTTCAATACCAACATTTGCAAAGAAAGTCGTGCTCTTGGGGAGACTTGGCACCAACCCAGAACAATTCTTAAATTCTTGTAAAGCATCACTAATAACTTTAACAGAATCGACATTTGCATAAGAGAACATAAATAAATCATCAGCAAAGCAAACATTGATAATCTCTTGCCTTTCACATTTAGGGTGGAACTGAAAAGCCTCTTCCCTTCTTATATTTCGCTTCAACATGAGAGTAAGGACTTCCATAACTAGAGTAAATAAATAAGGAGATATGGGATCACCTTGACAGAGGCCCCTTTTACCTTTGAAATAGCCATGCAACGAACCATTAACATTGATGGAAAATGAAGCAGTCGACACACATCTCATGATCTACTTAACCATGACCTGATGAAAACCAAAGTTAATCAAAATAGTACGCAAAAAGTTCCAATCCACGGTGTCATAAGCTTTTTTGATATCCACTTTGAATGCACATCTGGGGAGTCCTCTAGAAAGATGATAATTCTTCATAATTTCATGAGTGAGAAGAATATTATCTGAAATGCGTCTACCTGGGATAAAAGCTGATTGATTCTCACTAACAATGTCATGTATACTATCTTTAATGCGATTTGTAATAATTTTACTAATGCATTTAAAAATAGTGATACAACACGAGATAGGTCTGTAATCAGTAACTTTTCCAAGAACTTAGACTTTCGGCACAAGAGAGATAATTGTATGATTTAGTTCTCTTAACAGTTGACCATTTTTGAAAAAGTCTTGAATCGCTTGTGTAACCTCATTACCTATAATATCCCATGAACACTTAAAGAAAGCCGAGGTGTAGCCATCTGGACTAGGAGATTTGTTTTCACCAATACTGAACATAGCCTCCTTAACTTCTAAATTTGTAACACTTCTAATAAAAAAGTTAGCTTTTTTAGGATTTATCTTATTAGAAAAAAGAGAATTCGGATTAGAAATGTTTTACACTAAAAGTGAACAGCCGAAAAAATTCTCATAGTGTTGCACGAAGACACTAGCAACATGTCTACCCTCAACGATACCACCATGCAACCCTTCAACCAAATGAATACGGTTTCTATTAGTTTTACCTTTCACAACTTTATGAAAATAGCTAGAATTGCAGTCACCAACACAAAGCCATTCAATCTTAGATTTTTGTTTTAGAAAACGTTCTTTATCCAACAAAACATCGTTAAACGATTTTAACAAATGACTTTCATCCTCCTTAATTTCAATCGAATGAGGATTAGAATATAGAGAAGTTTGCGTAGCATCTAACTCACTTTGAAGATTCATAACTCGATCATGTAAGTTGCCATTCGACCACATTAGTTTACATAGTGGTTTCCTTAAGAGCCGAAGTTTTTTCACCACCCTAAACATTTTATGACCACCAACTTCAGTAGACTATCCCTCCTTCACTACTTGACTTAAATTTTCTTTATGAACAATGTAGTTACTGAATTTAAATGGTTTAGGTTTTGGCTTATCTTTTTGGGGAAGTTTTAGCATAGCCGGACAATGATATGAAATTCTATAAGGCTTAAATTCAACAAAATAGTTTGGAAACGTACTTACAAACACTTCATTAGCCATTACTCGGTCAAGCTTTTTCAATATGCCCATCTCCGCGTTAGGTCTTTGATTCCAAGTAAATCGCATACCCGTTTGATTCACATCCATAACTTCAATACTATCTACACACTCTTTGAATTCTCACATGGCAATAGTAAAACGTGAAGACCCCGTAGAACTATCTTCATTACTTAACGAAGCATTGAAGTCGCCTATGATCACTCATGGATAAATGCCTACTATCGTTTGTGGATTGTTAGATTCCTCCATAAAATTCTTCGTCTTGTGTAATAATTATCTACATAAATAAAGGGGACAAAAATTGCACATCAGTACTTAATGATCTAGCCATACAATGGAGAACTTGTTCGTCCTGAGTTACGACTATCAAGTTGATGACATCAGGATCCCAACCCAAGATAATACGAGTGCCACCATCACACGAGCTACCGTTAGACGTCCACTGCCAATTCCTAAACACCTTGTTACATATTCGGCTTAGCTTTCCTATAGTCACATGCGATTCAAGAATCGCACAAATACATAGTTTATTACTGTTCACAACCTCCCGAACCTCAAATTGTTTAGGGACGCGGTTTAGGCCCCTTATGTTCCAGGAAGCAACACTAATCATTATAAACATTTCGATCAGGAGTGCTTGCCCCCGTGTTACCCTTACCAGTTGCCATAAAAGTCGCAGTTTCTCCATCATTTGGTTGAATATCCTCATTTTCCTTTTGGTTTCGTGTATCTAGCTGTTCCTCAGTATGAAAACCATCGCAAAGACTATCAAGAGTACCGAATCTGTTGTATGTCAATGTAGTATGCGTTTGAGATTTACTAGAACTTGCACCATCTTGTTGGCTACCTCGTGTATGCTCCTTGTTTCCCTGATTATCCATCACTTTAACAGCCCCAACCTTTTGAGTTTTAGGTTGATATACCCATCGTTGTTTAGATTTTCCCACTGGGATTCCCTCATTTTTCCTTGCATCAAAATTTCTATGACTAACAATGGCTAAATAACAATTCTGTTTCCTACCAACCTGTTGAAAATTGTCCTCATTGACTTGAGATTTCTTGCTTGTCTTCTCATTCAAAATAACCTGTTTAGGGCATGTTGTATCCATATGGCCAAACAACTTACAGTGTGAACATCATGGTGGTCGCCATTCATACTCCACAGTAACAACATCCACTATTTTCTCACCCCCTAACACTAGGTGTAGCCACAGTATTAGTTTCTTTTAGATCATTCATCGCGAAGATCTCGACCATTGCTCTAGCATAACTAGGTCTACCCCACGATTCCATACACATAGAACTCGTATATGAGTCCAACATAATTAGTTTCCCCACTTTGGTGGCTATGGCACTCAACCCGTCATGAGTAAAACCCACCAAAGGCACATCTTTTAATTTCACCCACACCGGCACATTTGTTAAATCTTCTTTAGTTAAACTTACATTAGGCGACCATTTATTTAATATTATGGGAATAGAACGTATAATCCATGGTCTTTTCTCAATAACATCTAAAACATCATAATTCGAAGCAAACTTAAAGAAAAAGAAGCCCTTAGTGTTCATCATACACTTTTGCAAACCAAACTTTTTCCACATATTTAGCGTATAATTTTCAACTATCGGGAAAGCCACCCGTTTTCCAATAAAATAACCGTATAAAGTATTATCATACCTTTCAGTGGCTTCCAACACCGATTCCATGGTATGTTCCACGTCGATTCCTTCATTAAGCTGGTGAGTGTGAACAAGTTCACGAAATTGGGTTTCTTTAAAAGCCTTTTCACCATTCACAACATTCACGAAGGATTTTTTCATTAGGTTCTCATCTATAGTATTCTTCAATTGTTTTCCCTCATTGGGTTCTTTCACAAAAACACCTCCATCATAGTATTCTACATCGCCCTTTTTCTTTCCTGAATTTGTGCCCATCGAGGGCATTGAGTGATCACTAACGAGCGAGGATTTCTGGTTCACAAGTTCTGCTTCGAATGTATTCCAGGCTTCAAAACTTTGAACAACAACCTCTTCATCTTGAACTGAATGGATGTTGACATTATTAACATCATTGTGGTCATTATTTTGGCTATGTTCATCATGAATATTTTCTCCTCCCAAATCAACATGCACACTTTCATCACTTGATTCACCAGTAGTTTCCTTATGATCCTCATTAATGGTTCGACTTCTTAAACCCCTCGGGAGGGATTGTGGTTCCTTATTCTTTTTCTTTTTCTTTTTGTCCCCCAATTCCTTTCCCATGACCAGGTAATCTAGGGAAAAACAACCAGTGGTTTGTAGTTTAAAACATTTAAAGATTAATTGTCAAGATCAGTAGAAAACGATTTAGGGTTCTAGGGATGTATTTGGGGATCTTGGATTAATTAGGGATGTATTCTCTTCTAAACCGAATTTTTAAGCATTTCCTTAATGTATTTAGATTGGTTAAAGAAGATACCATCTTCCATTTGTTTGATTTGTAACCGTGAAAAAAGTTTAACTCGCCCATCATACTCATTTAGAACTCGTCGTGAATGATTTTAGATAAATCGTCGCAAAGCTCTTGACAAGTTGATTCGAATATAATGTCGTCCACGTATATTTGGACTAAGATAATATATGAATCCTTTATTTGGTAAATAGTGTGTTATTTACTAATCCCACGCTATATTTGTGTTTTAGTAAGAACGCCTTAAGTCTATCATACCAAGCCTTGGGTGCTTGCTTAAGACCGTATAAAGCCTTTTTAAGTTTGTATATATGTTTAGGTTTCTCGAAGTTAATAAACCCGAGAGGTTGAGACACGTAAACTTGTTCATTTATAAAACCATTTAAGAATGCACTTTTGACATCCATTTTGAAAAGTTTAAAATCATTTGCACAAGCATATGCAAGAAGTATTCGTATAGAATTCTAACCTTGCTACCAGAGCATATGTTTAGTCAAATTCTATACCTTCTTGTTGGTTGTACCTTGTGCGACAAGCCTAGCTTTGTTTCTAGACACGGGATTATTTTCATCCAATTTGTTATTAAAGACCCATTTAGTACGTATGACGGTTTGATTTTTAAGAGGTGGAACAAGGTTTCAAACATCATTTGTAACAAATTGGTTTAGTTTTTCTTGCTTATGATAGAGTGAGTGTTATTTCTTTTCCCTTTTCTTGAGGTACTCGGTTTTGCTTAAAGACTAAAGTAGATCAAATTTAATTTCATATTTTCTAGTTTTACTAGGAGATATTTGTGTAAGATTAATTCAGAATCTACTTGAGGATAAGTAGAAGTAAAGTGGGGGGTATTATTGATAGCTCATAACTTATACATGTTTTAGCTGTCAAATTCCCACGATAATTCATCATTAGCCTTATTTTGATATGATATAATGCTAAATTAGTGTAAATGATTGTTTTAGTATTTATTTGGAGCAAATATGAATTCTCGCGAAAAAGATAAGAAAATGATCAAATTCAGTCATGAAGTGACGAAGTCATATTTCCAGACTTTGCACACGCCGTATGCCATCCTAGAGCATAAGACGCGTGAGCTCTGGCCAATGAATTACAAGTCCAAGATTGAAGACCCTTACGTCATATACCCTATCCATGCAACCGTCGTAAGGACCTGAAGAGATAATGACGTGGATGTACTTATCTAGAGTCACACGACGTTTGCCATCAAGAAGCATACGTCGTGTAGACAAACGGGCCATACGGCTTTTGCCTATAAATACCACATTTTCTCCACTCATTCAAAAAGCTTTGAAACCCTAGTTCCTTGGGAAGTTTTGAAGGCTGAAGATCAGAAGGAAGACTCCAAAAAAGGAAGCTTTCCACATCAGATAATCTTTTATTATCATTTTTGAATTATGATTTTGATTTTCTTGTTTACTTTGAATAATCTTCGATTATCTTTTGTTATGGAAAGCTAAGCCTTTTGTGCTTTCCTTGTTATGAACCTATTTTGATTCAATGATATTAGCTCTTTGGTTTATTATATCGTGTCTTGGATAATTTATGTAATGTTAGAGACTTACCTCTTTGCGTAGACCATAGCTACCTGTTGATTATAGTTGTTTAGTATGCGAGGGCTAGTGAAAGGCACATATATGAAACATCAATATACCTTGGAAAGTATGTTTAATGGTAGCGCGAGACCGATAACCAAGACCGCTGCCTAGTTTAAAGTGGTAAACAATTGGGTTTAAGATTTAGTAGCGGTAATAGCGTTATTGGACCTTGACGGGCACTCTCTCTATTATCAAGAAAACTAAGTGGTTTGACTCCCACACAAAAACGTAGGTTACACAGATCAGTTGAGGAACTTAATGCTTGGACAATTAGTTTAGGATGGCAAGAGCGGGAATGGTGCATCCGGCTTTTAAGAAGATGTAAGGAGTGGTAGCGACTGTACTCGAACTCCTCTACCTAAGAATCACTGAGACACGATTAGATGAACATTGCACTTAGGACTAAGTCATTGATGAAAGTTAGGGGATTGACAAGGCAAACATGCCTTTTTCTCTTGATCTCTCCTTCGTAATTTACATTTTGTTTTGTTTTTATTTATTTTCTTAGTTATTAGTCTAAATACATAATCGGCAGATTTATAACGTTAGTTGATAAAATAAACTAGCTGCTAGACAACCTAGGATCCTTCGCTCCTCACGAACGAGCCGATCTAACCAACTCTCTATACTACACGAACGGGTACACTGCCCGTGAGTGTTGGTGAAAGTCCAAAAGACACGCAAGATTTCACACCATTAACCGTCATATTATCCGCAAAATCCGGTGGTCTGTCAAAACACCTAAACATTATGTCCTTCCAATAACCCGGTTAACATTTAACAAAAACTATAAAACATCCCAAATCATTTTCACCTAGAGAAACAACAGAAAACAAATAAACGTTCACCTGTAAATTACCGCGATTTTTAGACAACACCCTCGTATTTTCCGCAAACGCCGATGGTCTGTCAAAACATGGTTGTTGAGATGGTGATCCACGGTGAAAACTAGATATGTCTCATTCATGAAGTTTGGTGAAAATAATCTTTAAAAACGATATTTAAGAAAGGCAAAAAAAGTATCAAAACGATGTCGTTTTTGCCCCTTCAAAATGTTGCGTTTGATTCGCTAGTGTATATATCGGTAATTAAATAGGATAAATGATTTAAGAAATGTACACTTATTTAATTATATTAATAACCAAAATAATTCATAGCTGATTCTTTATCTTTAATAAGTCTTCATCCACTTTAATCTATAATACTTTTGGATTTAAGTTCATTTGGATACTAAGGGGGTGTTTGTTAGCCCCCTTTCGCAATCAAGTAATGAATGTATTCCCTTAAAATTCCGTTTGGTACAATATTAATACCATAAAAGTGGGTCATACTTAATGTACAGTGAATCCAAGGAAGAGAGACTGGTATGGTGGATTCATACCAAATAATGGGCCCTACCTTATTATAAAGTCACACAATTTACATTTGATTGAATAGTTTAATAATAAAAAGTACAATGACTCTCCTATATTTTATTCATTATATCGATTAAAATAACTATTTTAATAAAATATTATTATTATTATTTAATTTATTTTCTTTCATACCTAAACCAAATCCGAATCCGATTCTAAACCCTCTTACAAACCAAACGACACCTAAACTTTATTTTGATACCAAGGAATCAATCCCTACCTTCCATCTTCATTTGATTCGATGGGTGAGATTAAACCCAATTTAAAAAAACTATTTTCGTCCTTTTTTTTAAATATTAATCCTTCTTAAACCGTTAATCGTTAAACGAAAAAAAGTATACCATGACGACGAGCATTTTATTATCTTTCTATATATATGCACTTTTGTATACTTTCGACAATTTTTTTTCTTATTTTTTCACGTTTTTTTTCTTCGTTGTTGAAACTTGCATGAAAAATCACATATGATTAAACACTAATTTGAATATTCTAATAAAATCACATGTGGTATTAGTGCTAAATCACATATGATATGTAATAAAATCATATGTGATTTAACACCAATATCGCATGTGATTTTATTAGTATATTTCAATTTGTGATTTCTTCATGCAAGTTTCAACAACGAGAAAAAAAAGGAAAAAACGCCAAAAAAACGAAAAAAAGCGCTAAAAAAACGAAAAAAATTTTTGTCGAAAGATATCAAAGTGCCTCTCTATAGAAAGATAATTAAATAATGATCGTGGCGGTATAATTTGTATTGTGTAACGATTAACGTTTTATGAAATATTTAAATTATAAAACATAGGAAAATATTAAAATGATTTTAATATTATCCATTGATTTTTTATTTATTGGATGATGGGAATGAGTTCTGTGATATCTCAGAAAAGTATAGTATCCAAAATAATACTTTTGTCCAGTTGCGATGCATAAAAACATGTTTAGTAGAGATCATTAAGCTTATTTGAACAGTTGCGATGCATCTTATATCTTATCAACCAAATTTAAGACGTTTCTCTTTCTCTTGTTCTTTGTTCTCCATTGACTTTGTGAAATAAGTGGATTATTTGAGAAAATCATAAACAATGTCGTCATCGTAAATTTCCTAGAAACTACCTTCTAAAAAGGCAAAATTTGCTTAGTGCTCATAGATAGCCTATTTTTTCCATACGTCAACATTATCATGTTAACTAGTCTATTATTATGTCTTCTAGGACATCAAAACCGCCTACCTAAATATCAACTCATGGGATGGTTGAAAAATTAATATGAATTCAAATTTATTACTTCATGCATGTTTTCGTTTCATTTGTTCTGATACTTGACTCTGCTGGATAAGATTGGAACCGGACCGGGGAAAAATATCCTATAATGAGGACCAACGACTACTAGATATCGATTTAGCACCAAAACGGCCTTGGAACCAAAATTTAACTCGTGTTTGATAATTTGCTTGTGTTGAAATTAAATGTCTACACTTGCAATCAAATAAATTTGAAGTGCAAGTGCGAAATGCCCATTAGTGAACAGAAACCCATATTTCTCGGTACTCTCATATGCAAATCAAGAATTGCATGCCAATGGAATTCAATAAGGGCTAATTCTATTTTTGCCTCACCAAACAAATGTGCTTCTATTAAATGCCCTCAATTTTTTTCATTTCTCTAAATGCCTCAGGGCGACCGAGGCGACCTAGACAAATGAGACGATTTTCATCAAAAATTGACACGTGTCCATGCAAGTACGGGGTGACCGGGGAGACTTAGGACACTAGGGACACTTGTCAAAATTTGATGAAATCGCCCCGGTCGTCTCGGTCGCCCTAGAACATTTGAGGAAAGAAAGTCGCCCCGAGACATTTAGTGAAAGCACATTTGTTTGATAGGGCAAAAATAGAATTTCCCCATTCAATAAAGTGGGAGTATAAGCTTTCATAGGCACAAACTTATTATATTCCAAATAAAATAATTCAAAGGAGACACATGACCAAATTAGATAAACACTTATTAAGCGATAAAACGTCGTCGTTTTAATAAAGGGTTTCTTTTTAGCCCAAATTCGCTTTAACAGGAAATGAACAACAACGTTTGGGACACATAGAGTGTCATTATCACACTAATAGAAATTTCAACTCTTCATAATTGTTAGTACAAAATTTGTGCTGGGCTTGGTAGCGTGTCAAGTCTCTTATCGGGTCGGGCCTTCAAGCGACTTGGGTACCGGATCTTGTACTAGAGCAAGAGAAGTGATGATTTTCTGCACAATTAAAAGTAAACCGTTAGCCTTACCGTGAAGACGGACCTCACGATTAGACTCCGGCGTGAAAGTAAGTATTCATTGTCAGAGTATGTGTCAGATAGAATAAGAATAATTGTGTACCTTTTGGGATGTACTGTGAC
>BQNB010080739.1:0-29839 GCA_026074375.1 Tanacetum coccineum
AAAAGACTTAACACGCTACCAAAACCAACACGAACTTTATACTAACACTATGTAAATGTTTCAAACCCATTTATATTGTGGGGAACACACACTTTTTAAATAAATAAACACATATAACCACTTTTGTGGCATTTTAATGTTAATGATTGATATGATAGCGTTGGGTTTAAATATGCATTCATTCCTTAAAAGCAATATTGAAGGGATGAAAAAAGCAATATTGCTATTTGAATTTTTTTAATATGCCTTCATTCCTTAATAAAACGTCACATTTGACCTTGAAGAAAAGAACATTGTCAACTGACTTCTCTAAAGACATAAAAAGTGTCACTTCCTAAAGAATACTAAAAGTAAATATGTTAATTGCAGAATTAGAAAATAATTTTTTTTAATGAGCAAAAAACTCAAATCTAGCTAGCTGAACTGATAGACTAAAAGGCATCTGGATTATAGCATATCAAGCAATATTCAAGTCTTTAAGAAGTTTCGGGCCGGATCTACTGAAATCATGAAACGTCACAAAAACAATTATGATAAGAGAAAATAGTAAAAAATAAAACCAAAGACGTAACACATATAAATGTTGCGTTTTGACAATAAGCATTTTCAAACAACTTGCGTGCTTATTGTATTATCATACCACAATAAGCATATTTAAACACTTCCCAAAAAAATGCTTACTATCCTTCTAAATGGTAGAAAGATGCCGGACAACATACCTTAGAACGTATGTTCATAAAACACAAAAAGCTCGTTTCAAAAAGCTTAGCTAAACACCTCTGAGACGACATAAACTTTAAAATCACTAGGGCCTCACTTGTACATTTCTCAATTTATAAGGGTCCAAAAAAGACCATGCTCAAAGTTATAAAGTTGCAAAATGATGAAATTTGAGTCAAAGGAAACAAGATGCTTTTGGCCAAAGCATGCCAATCTCACTCTTTTATTATTCATTTCACATAAAAATATGAAAAACTGTGACAAACACACATGTGTGTACATAAAATATAGTACACACTAACACACACATATATATAACGACAGGTGAAATAAACAGTCATGGCCGTCTTTGAGGGTGTGCAAGGTGAGCGACCGCACAGGGCCTCAAAGTTTCAAGGGCCCCAAAATTTGTCCCGATAACGATTATATGCATTATATGTTATAAACGGTGACACTTTATATATAACATTCCTTTTCGAAAGGCCTCATCATGTAATTTCGTTCAGGGCCTTCAAAAATTTAGAGACGGCCCTGTAAACAGTACAATTAGCAACTATATCTCACTCTATACAATACTCTTTTTGTGCTTTTCTGTTGTTTGATTAGCTCACTACCATAGTTCAATTATCAACTTTTTTAGTTTTTGAAAATGGGTATATAACAAAATTTAGTATTTTGAACAATGTTCAGACATGCATGGGTTCTTTTTATATTTCAAGATTTTGAAAGATAATGATATTTTATTTTGTTTAAGGAATATGAATGCTTTGAGAACACTTCATTGAGATAATCTAGTGAGTGGTGGGACATTGTCATTTGAGTTGGAATGCAAGAAGAGTGTTTATGAAGGTATCTACTTTTTGATCATTTATGTTTCTTTAATAATGTTTGATACTTTGTTCTTAATGTGGTTTATGATTTTTTATTTTATATGTTAGTTGGAATTAAGTTAGTGGTGTTGAATTGAATCTTTTCATGTGTTTTATCACTTTCTAGTTGTTCAAGTCACATGCATAGTTAAGTAGTATGTGTTCTTTATGCTTTTGCTTTGAGTGTAGATAGATCAAAGATTATTTTGTGTGCTTTGAGATTTGAGAAAGTTGCTATTCATCCTTAAAATTTGGAAAAATGGGTAATTTTCATAATTCTATTCTATTGTGTTTTGTTTTCCATATTAATTTTTTTTCTTGAGTTCTGTTCTTGAACATAAGCATGAATATCTTTGCACCTATAGTTTGTCTGAACTTAAATGATGCTATTCAAACAGCCCAACTTTTTTTAGGGGGTGTCTGGGGTTGCTTATTACTGCTGCGTATGTGCTTATTGTGTTTTGAGACATCATATAAGCAGTTTTAAGGGTGTTTGGGATTGCTTTTATATGATTATCTCGATCTGAGAAATAGGCAGTGTTATATATTCAGGTTGAGGTGTTGCTTATCTGATTATTTCAGGAAGTATAAGGATCTTTGGTAAGCAGTCCCAAGCACCCCCAAGCATAATTTGCAACGGTTTTTTATTCAAGTGCAGGACTTCGATTATGTGATTTCTTGCAACTAACTAGTATTGGACTGAGTATTCTTTTATTTGTTCGTCTTTTGTAGATTGTAGATCAATAAATGGCTCAAGACTTGGAGCTGGATTTTGAGAAGTATTGTGTGGTGGATGGAAGTCCTAAAACGGTTCTTTTATCTCCTCGTAACTCCAAAGTCGCAAAGAGAAAGGTTAGAAGAAAACCCAAAATTGGAAATGAAGTATTATTGAGTCAAAACAAGGAGTTTACTGAGATTAGCTTACAACGATACCGTAGTGCATCGTGTCGTGATGTTCGCTCAACTAGGATGGGAGTCGATAAAGCGCATAAGAGGGGTTCTGTATATCAAAGTTCCAGTGAAGTAGGTAAAATGAATAATATTAGTAAAAAAGAAGTTCAAGGGAGAAAAAAGATTGAATTTTCAAGAAGTGGTGATCCCATACCCTTTGAAATATTTGATTCTTTATGCAATTCAGATGAGGATGATGCCCCGTTAGCCTCGTTTTCGAGTTCCTTTGTTAAAATGTCTCTAAATTCGATGATTAAACAAGAAGATCAAGAATCTTCATCACTCCATTTGCCCAAGTCTTTATCTTCTAGGTTAGAACAACCTCATTCTCCTACCAGATCAGAAGACGATTCGTCGAAAGCTAGTAGTCCCAAGACTCATTTGACGCCTTTCAAAAAGATGTTTGACCCGTTCTTGAAGTCAAAACCTTTGAAAATTCCAGTTAGCATGAGCAAGAACACAACCGTTAGCAAACGCCTTATACACAATTCCTCAAACGCCAAAAAAGATGCTAACTTCATCAAAAATGGTTCTTGCAGCCCGATTATTTCATCATCATCGTCTTCTTCTTGTTGTTCGCCCGCTCACTTGAATGGTGTATTGAAGTTAAGGAACAAGAACAGGCTGCCTTATTTTGAGTTCTTAGTAAAGAATCCATATGATGTTTTGGTGGCGAAGACACAGAAATTGGAAAATGGTTGCAACTGGGTCTACACATTTCACACAGCTGTGAATAAACATAAGATTAATGCTAGTGGACAACGATTGAAAGATGTTGGTCAAATGCGAGTTTCATGTTATTTATGTGCAGAATTAGTTAATGCGGACAACTCCATGGTCACCGAGTTTGTATTATATGATCTTGCACACTCAAGAAGATCTGGTTCTCCGATACCACAAAAAACTCCCGAGTCAAAAGAGTCAACGGGTCAATCAAAGGTCCATGTTGAGCAGAAATTTGTAGCAGATTTGCATCCAGACCTTGAAACCGCGGCCATTGTTATACAGTTTCCATCTGACAAAAGAGAAAGCCTGAAATGCAACCAAGGGGATATGAAAAATGATGACTTGTTTAAATTTTCTCGAATGAAGCTAGAAAAAAATGAACCAACAAAAGTCAGCGTTGTGATCCCTTCAGGTAACCATGGTTTGCCAAGTGACGAAAGTCATGGGCCCTCGCCGTTGCTTGATCGATGGAGATTAGGTGGTGGTTGTGATTGTGGAGGATGGGATATGGGGTGTCCTCTTATTGTTCTTGGTAACTCGGATATCCAGAAAGCTAAAGTGTGTAAGCAGTCGGTCGAGCTTTTCCTAAAGGTATTGTGTCTGTAGCATAGCATTACATTTTGTCATATCGAAAGTAGGAAGTTTGACCTGAAAAGTCAAATTATCTTACCAAATATCCGTTCTTAACTGAAAACTGTGTTTGTAACTTCACTAAGTGTATGGGATAGCATATTACAAGTACTTATTGACATATTGCCGTTTTTCTATAAAACTATGCACTTTTGATGTGTTTGGCTTGCCAAGTGCTTATTGGCCTCTTTGCTGAGATTTTGAGAAAATAAGTACTTTTAAATAAGGACATAGAGAGGTGCTTATTTAAAGTGTTATAAGCCATAAGCATAAGCAAAAAAATATGAAATCCTGAACACCCCCTAAATATAAGGATGCGACGGTTTGTAAAAAATATCGATTTTGATCTTCAATAGGAATAACTTTAACTTTAAAAGTCAACATGTAGGATATAGAACTTTTCTTGATTGAAAATATGATGTTTAGATCTTTCGATTCGGTTTCTCATTTGGTGAATGATCGTATTGTGTCACAGGGAACTAAAGAGGATACACCTGCAATAACCATGAAAATGACCACAGAGGGGCAGTATGCAGTTGACTTTCACGCCCAATTGACCTCACTACAAGCGTTCTCCATTTGTGTCGCTATCTTGCACAGTACAGGATCATCGGATATTGTTGATCAAAATAATGATAGAGAAAGGTTGCAATGTGATTCTATGAGAGTATTTGCTGAGGACGAAGTCAAACATTTGATTGATGTTTTGGCAGAGGAGGACAAAAGAAAACCAAGCAAGAACGAAATCCCACCCTCATTCCTCATCAATCCACCATTTTCTCCAATGTCTCGTGCATAATATTTAAAAGGGAATTGGCCCAAAGGTTCAAAGTTTTTGCAATGTTGACCGCGTAGGTCAAGTCTAATCAAAGGTAACCTAAGTTGTGGTCCTGCAGTTAGTTGCTTCACATTGTTACAAAGCAAGATTTGAGGTAAAGACCTTGTTTCATGGTAACAAGTCTTTTGATCCGGACACGTGTAAAGCTCGAGAGATCAAATGGTTTTCTAATTATAGGTATAGCTGAAAGTATAGATGTATGCAGATGTGTATGTTGTTAGTCAAATGTAGTGGATATTCTTATTTTTGGATAAATTATATGAGAGCATAGAGTTTAGTATTGGCACATATGAAGTGGGATTCTGGAATATGTTTCAGAAAATTAAATCCCTTCATCATCAGGATTTCTATAGTTTTAGAAGAAATTTTTGTTTCTCGAAAAGAATAATATTTTAATCTATTTACTCTTTGGGGTTTCAAAATTCAGATGTCTAGACTTCAGACTACGTAATGTCGAGTAATGATCAGTTACTGTAATGTGATGTAACGATCATATTTGATATCATTTTTATCCATCAATTTCATATGTTTTATGCAGGAATGGATGTGTAATTTGAAAATATTTTCAGCCTTCCTGTGTGACTTGATGCAGTATGCTCAAAAACCTATAACCTAAGTTTCTATCAATCCAATCAAACTTGAAATGAAAGATGGTGAGTACAACGGGCAAGAAAAGGATAACGGGTTGGTTTGGTCCTGGAGTGAAGATGGACTTGAGGCCGGATATGGCAAGAATCATACTATGCACGCGAGGCAGAAATGGCAAGTATATATAGTATACATATGAAAATTATAGCATGAACTTGTACCATCATGTTAGTAGCAATATTACAAGTGACTAAAGGACTAACAAAAATCGGATTAATTCACCATGAGGATGGGATTTACCACAAGCATATAGCAAAAAAGTACCATACTTAGCAACCTTAAGCCTTTTAATGAGTGTCGTGATCAAGTTTAATCAGTGAATCTTTTTGCAAAAACACAAATAGTTATCAGGAGCACATTTTGTTTTCAATAACAAACTCTCGCTATCTTTAAACATAGTAGTACATAATGAATTACCTAGAAGATTTGGTTTATGTTCTTATCGTCAAATAAAAACGAGGTAAACATATAGATAGGTAAATGGGTTGAACAAGTCGAAGATTACACACATACATATATGTAACAGGCATGGAATAAACTTCATAGTTCAAAATATGTCATTGGACGTGACAGCATACACATGAAAAAAGTAAAAAGACATTAAGGAACTTAATTAAAAGCATGTTGTGGAACGAAAAGTAGTTGGCCAACACTCAACTTACAATAACCAATGTTGTTGCTAAATCTGCTATTAAACTTGAACCTTCTCCGACTGTACGGTGTAACCTGAAACAAAAAGAAAAAAAAGGTGAAGAGGTGTGTGATTAGTTTGTGGTAGACTAAAAGATATTAGATATTTCAGTAGTCGAGTCATATTCATGTTACAGTAAAG
This sequence comes from Tanacetum coccineum, assembly GCA_026074375.1. NCBI lineage: Eukaryota > Viridiplantae > Streptophyta > Magnoliopsida > Asterales > Asteraceae > Tanacetum > Tanacetum coccineum. The sequence goes on from BQNB010080739.1 coordinate 6,215, forward strand.
TCCAGGAATAGATGTATAATGTGAAAACATACGTTCAGTCTTCATGTGCATCTTGAGGCAGTGTGCCCAACCTATCAACCAAGTTCCTCTTAATCCAATCAACTTTGAGATGAGAGATGACGAGTACAGCGGTTAAGATAAGGATGATAGGATGGTTTGGAGTTGGCGTGAAAATGGACATCAAGCCGGATAAGATCATTGCAAGAGACATGATCATACCCCCCACAACCCATGTCTCGAAAAGAAGTCCACGTTCCAATAACATTGCTCCTTGATACATCCAAAACGCTCCGAAATTGTAGTACGCGATCCAGATGGGGGTTGAAGTATGTTTCATATCGTCCCCCATATAGAAAACAGCCAAAAGTGCAATTCCAATCATGGGTGTGTAAGTTACACCGTCTCTAGCCATGCCTTCAAGGAATATCTCATGATCGGTTTGGGAGAGTTGGGCTGTTTGTGGTTCAGTAGTTACAACACCTAACACGTGTTTCTTCTACAAAAAAAAAAAAAAAAAAAAAAAAGAAAAAAAATTTATTAACAAGAGAAGGGGTGTAAAAATATGCAGTAAATAGTCTTTCTAAGGGTTAACAGTTAAGACAGCTGGTATACCATCATGTTGGCAATCGACCTCTGAAAGATCATCAACAACACATACAGAGGTGACATCAGAAGCACAATGAACCCGTATCTATCAGCAAATATAAGATGGGCGGAACAAAGTCCCATCATCGCGAGACGAGCACTGATGGCCAGAAACGAATCAAATAGGAAGATCGAACGGCTGCCAACCAAACCGCCTAAAAGGAAACCCAAAAGCCCCACCACATTCAGAACCCCAAGGTAAAGGTGGGTGAGTGGCGAGGCATCCAGGATATCTGTGCCTTTAAGGACACCAGCTAAAGCAAAGACGGCGCCTACCATAAACCGAAGTCCAGATAGTGTGCATTTTCTAAACAGCTTCTCGACCCTCTCTCCTTGGCTGAAATAAGATAAATTATAACAAATGATCAGTGAAATCAGCTAGCAGCATATCTTAATTAGATTATAGCAGACTATAGGAGGTGACGAACAGGAACACGTACCCTGGGAAAAAAGTACCAACAAAGACCACGGCAAAGTTTAGCACGCATATTGCCAGACCAGAAAAAAGGCCTGCAAAAGCTTCGAGCAACATCTGAAAGAAATAAATTAATATACTTAGAGACTATGTTTTTTCTAAGCGGAGATGTTTTGAACACAAGTATACTTCAGGATACAAATTTCACTAGCTCATTTATAGGACAGAGGATATACATGCTGTGTGTTCTTTCTATGTAAGAGGGCTTAATACATGAACCTCCTTCCTAAACATATAATAATCTAAATGACTGAGGCAGTAGTAACAGATGACGTGTTTTGTGCCAGTTTCCGGAAAGGCCGTTGCATAAGTATATGTGTCGATTAAGCCAAAACAGTTCCCAAAGTGTATTTCTCTTGTTCAATGTATAAAAGATTGACCTTATTTGACTTTTGATATATAGCCGGTCAAAACTGTTGCGCACACACAGTTCACCTTCACCTCACCAATCCGCCACACAATACCCATGATCGAGCAACAGTTTAACAGACAGAATCAAAATCAAAACCATGTACACACTTATTTCCATTAAGTGTTAAAAAGACGCATGTGTTTTGTGTTGATACCACCAACAAACAATCACAGACACACACAAAGTCAGAGACACAAAATCAGCACACACACACACACACAAAGACATGCAATTCTAAAAGCACAGTATAATAAGCCTCAACCAAAACTATGATGCTATTAGTAAATCCCATTTGTGTCTATCACCAAAATCAACAAAAAAGGGTTCTACAATGTTTTTCTCGGCAAGCTAAATACTTTGGGCTGTTCTGACATTTTCATTCACAGAGTTTCACTCATCTCGATTAAAGGATATTAAAAGCATAAGGACTATGGATACTTGTATGTGGTATCTATTCTAATTTGTTAGACATACAAAGTGACAAGTTGACCACTCATCATAGAAGAGGAATCTTATGACCATTTGACTTTACTTAGTACTAAATTTAGTCATATAAACAAATCAGTAAATCGATAACGTAGCATCAAACTTTGCACTAGTAAGACCTATCTAGTCTGCAATTTCAGCAACTATATAACTCTGTTTAAAAACAGTGTTTAACAATGTAATGGATGGTTTCTAACAAGGTTAAACTAAACTATGAAGATAGTTGCAATAATAATAGGAATCGAACTAGCATTAAGGCATAAACAATTCAACGCACAAAGGGAGAGAGGGGTTTTACACTGACATTATTATATCATCAAACAAATAAACAAACTATCAACTAGCTGATTTGTCATCAAACCTAAACAATAAACATTCAAAACAGCAACAAGAAGGCCGGTTCACACGGTGGAGCATAATATAATAAGAGTCGAATAACAACAAAAAATGCTTTAAAATATGAAAGACGGTATACCTTTTCTGAGAAGATCAGCGGCCAAAATCCTGAGATAACAACAAACATAAAACAGAATAAGCTAAAAATCACAAAATCCTCAAAATATATACGGTGATTAAAAAACGAAACAATGTATGTGAAGTCCACCCATGACCAACTATTGAGTTTTACATCTAACTTAATATCTTTTCATCTTAAATATGTCACACATAAGTTCATAATTATAATCCATAACTTTTTTCAAAAAATTTCTATCGGAATTGATGTAAACGACCTTAAGGAAAAAGACTATATAGTTGAGATGTCACCCCGTGTATTATGGGTGACAATTCGTGCCGTGTCTAGGTTGGGGATCAAAAACCTCAACCCGAACACGACGTGTTTTAGTATACGGGTCAACTACTTAGACTTGTCAAACTTGTCATCTCTAACAAGTTTACACATAACCCAAACACGATTCATTTAACTCGCTAACCCATTTAAATGAGTTAGCGGATTAAACATATGTTATTCTATTTAAACTCAAATTTTCGATTATAAATATGAGTTAGCACGACGCCTTGTTTAACATACCCCTACCCAAACACGACTTATCTGGTATCGACCTGAAACATGTTTATACCCAACCCTAACTCAATTATTTATGTGTCAATCCCAGGTCGAATTTCACAACTAAGTAAAAACCCCCAAATTAGAGAAAAAAAAATGCCGTTAAAAATTACACTTAAATTACACACTTCAAAATCTGTTTAACCCCCCCCCCCCAAAAAAAAAAACAATCTATATTAGTAAGACAAGGTAAAAAATTAAACCAAAGCTGTAAAAAACCACAAAAATAACTTGGGTTAAAAAAATTAATTAAGTAAAGGGTGAAGTCTAAAAATACGCAACATACTTTTCCAAAAAGAACGAAATACGTAACCTACTAAATATATTACTAGAATCGCTAAGATCGCTAATGTCACCGGTTGTATCAAGTTACTGAGAGTAATGGTCCCTGTGATTTGCGTTGGACTTTCACCATTAGTCCTTTAACTCTTTTTTTACTTAAAAAAAAATTCACGTAGTTTTTAGATTTTTTTTTCATTTATTCATACACTATTTTTTTACACTTATTATAATTCTTTTCCACTTATTCATACACTAATTATTTTTACACTTATTACAACTTTTTTTAGGAAAAAATTTCTAAATGTTGTGTTAAGCTTTTTCAAAACTAACACCCTCATGCGACTTAAATTTTGACTATTAAACACCCCTCATATATATTTTTTAAAAAGGAATTTTTTTCTAAACGTAGCTTTTTTAAAAAGGAATTTTTTTCTAAACGTAGCTTAAAGTATAAGTATAATAAGTTATTATACTTATACTTTAAGGCAACGTTTATACTTATTATATGTAAAAAAGTGTAATAAAAAAATGTTATAAGTGTAATAAAATTTAGTGTATGAATAAGTGGTAAAAAAATATAATAAGTGTAAAAATATTAATGTATGAATAAATTAAAAAAAATTAAGTGAAAAAAAAGTCAAAGAAAAAGTCAACGCAAATCACACGACTGTAACTTTTGTAAATGGTAACCGTTGTCAATACCCCGTCATATTACGTATATGAAATAAAATTTGAAATTTATTTAGAAAATAAAACAAGTAGGTTACGTATTTAGTTCTTTTTAGAAATGTATGTTGCGTATCTTTAGACTTCACCTTTTAGTAAAAACCATTAAAAAGTTCTGAAACAAATCCATAAAGACAAAGGTAAAACAGAGCGAAAAACAGTAAAAAAATTGCTTTAAAAACTCACTAACATAAAAACACTAAACCCCCAAAAACATCAAAAACAATGGCTATGTTTGGCAAAAGGCTTAAGGTTTATCGGGGCTTGGACTTTTAAAATAAGTCGGCTTATAAAATAAGTCTCGTTTGTCACACGTATAAGTCATAAGTCTCTATAAGCCCAAGCCCCATAAAAAAGGCTAAAAACTTTAGCCCGGGCTTTTAAACCATAAATTACTTATATACCCATAAAATATCTAGCATAGCCCGGCATTCCATTTGCCAAACAAGTTTACAAAAATACAAATTTTAATTTCGGCTTATAATATAAGCCCAAGCCAGCACAAGCCTCAACCCAGCCCCAGCCCCAGCCCCTTTCGCCAAACATACTTAATGTCTCTTTGGTTCACCTTCATAAACAAACAGTAATTTTTTTATAAAAAAAGCATTAACAAACACTAGACAGTTTTGAACGTTTTCATCAAAAGAGGTTTAAAAATCCGTACAATTTAACGAAATAAAGTTGAAATGTCCGTACAATTTAGCAGCAGATTGTAGAGGACAGTAAAGAAGATAAGCCGTTGAGAAATTTACCTAATAATATCAAGAACAAGTCAATGTGTGGGTGCTTTCTTAATGTGTGATCAAAACCCTTCAAAATGTGAAGTGAAATGGCCAAGGAATGTTAACAGAGAAATGTGAGTGTACTATTTGATGGTGACGTTTCAGGGGTTTATAGAGGAGAAAATATTGTGATGTATAAAAAAATATATTTATTAACAACTTACGATTTTTAGTGTCGTATAATGAACCGATAATAACAGGTTTTTTTACCGGTTTGACCTTTCAAATTTGACTTTTTGTTATTTCCACTTCATTTCCAATTTTTTTTATATCCACCTCACTTTTCCCTTCAATTTTTTCCCTCTATTTTTTTACACACCTTTCAAGATCCACATGGTTACTAAAGTAGTTAAATCTAACAATGGGGTTGGTTCTCACATCAGTGGATGCTAATCGAAGCGTCCCATAAGAGTGAGGCCCTAACAGATAAAGCAGGTGTCGAGAAAGAGAGCACATTCGAGGCTGCTTCTAGATAAGCACATGAATCAGTAATGCTGACCAACTGAATAAGAGAATGCTCCAATGGAACCGGAGACACAATCGATATTCCATTGCGAGGGTTATCATACATATAATTTCCCACATACGCAGAATGACGTACTACAGGTATTCCCCAAGAAGGTAAGGTCGTGGTCCAATGCCACTCAAAAGATTATTTTACACAGACAAACTAACACTTTAAAGCGTTCAGAAGCAAAACTTGAAGTGTGTGAGATAGAACGTGGATGGTGAAGCCAGGGTGTTGCTGGTACCCTACCGAGCATTATGTATGACCCTTGTATACTTGATTGTGTACTGACACGCAATCCTCACAAAAGATAACAACTACGGAGTATTAACTTTTCAAGAATTTACCTTCTTTTGAGATGTTATTGAGCTCCTGCAATTGTACAAGCATGTCGACTATTTTTAAAGAAATGATAATGGTTTGATTTTTTTGGCATGATTAGTTATGTGTTCTATTGATGATTACGAAGAGTTCCTAGGTTATGTGTGGATCTATGTATGAATGGCAATCTTTAAAAGGATGTTTCTTGATATCTACGGTTTATATAACAGAATTCAAGAATTTATGCAGTGATGAAATGTAAGAATGATGTCTTTGTTTCTATTTGGATACAAATTGATAATGTAGAAATCTCTTGTCTTTTCGAAAAGAATTGGAGTAGTAACATTGCAATCTATCAGACACTATCATCTAATCTGTTTTTAAAACCTTACAAGTTCTAGTTATATTTTGTTGCTTGATTCAGCTGTCACTTGCGGGCTAGCATCTGTTGGCCTTTCATACTATCTTTTGAAAATGGGTCATTCTAGCAACATTGGTGGTGCGCGTCCATATCTGGCTTATTGGATGTGGATATAAGAGATACATTGAGATTACTACCAAGAAGAAGATGAAATGGATATGAATGAAGAAAGAATGGGTGAAAAGTCAACGGGTCAACAAAAATGGGTCAAAAAATAGGTCAAACGGGTTAAACCTGCCATCGTGGCATAAGTAAAAAAAATTAATGACATGGAATTGACGTGATGTTCCCCGGTTTCGTGGTTAATAATGATATTTAATTTAGTACATAGTTCATAATGAGACATGGGAAAAAGTAAGTTTTTCATAAATGGTGTTTACCCACAAAAAGGAATTTCATATCTTTCCATTTAAAATTTCATATATACTTAAACATGCATTAAAAACATTGTACATTATGCATTCAATACTTATACTTTAGATATATATGAAATTAATCATGAAAGTAAGGTGATATATGAAATTAATCTGATGAGGTGTCATTTTATACACGATTTCGGGGTCATTTAACCCCCTAAATCATGCAAATATGCCCAGATTATGTGCTTAATCGTTTGTTTTTAGGTTTTTAGCACTTGGATGGCATTTGGATGAAATACACGTGACTTAGGCTCATTTGGAGAAGAAACGGACAAGACTACGACTTTACACCATTTATCTTGAAGAACCACGCATACAGAGCGTGGAGACGACGTCGAAAGTATAAAACGACGGCGTCGCGATTTCTAAAGTGACGGCGTCGAGGATTTTGTGACGACGTCAGAACGTAGCCGCCTTAAGGAGGATCTAGAATCATCGACGTGGCGACGGCGTCATGGCTTCAAAGCGACGTCGTCGCGTCGCTTTTCTTATAAATACCAAACCGATCTTAGGGTTTTAAGTGTGTAACTTTGTATAACTTTTGGGAGACGAACCCTAGTCATTCTAGCAGCTTTTAGGTTTTTTTTTCCATCTCATACAAAAATGGCGGATGCGGAAGAGAGAGACGCTAGCGGTTTAAGTTTCGGTCCGTGTAACTTTTGTATAACTTTTGGGAGACGAACCCTAGTCATTCTAGCAGCTTTTAGGCCGTTCTTAGGGCCTCAAAACCCTATTGTAACTGTCCTTAATCCATGTTTTAATCAAGTAAGATTGTTTATCTTTAATCATTCAGTATGTCTATGTGTTGTTTGATTGATTTATGTTCTTGCTTCCTTTATAACATGCTAGGCTAAACCCTCATTTGTATTTACTTATGATTGTATGAAACTTAGATTGTAGATCCTTTTAATGTTGCTTCTTGTGATGGATGTGCGCGTTAGGCTTTAGAAAACTAGCCATAAGATATTAAATTGGCCTTAGACGTTCTAAGGGAAACCGATTGTGTGTAGAGAAGGTTACCATCCAGGGTTAACAGTCTTCATACTATCTTACCCCCAATATCGTTGATCCCTCTTAAGATATTTCAATTGCATTTAATATACTCTTAGGGGCCTTGTAATAGTCTTCATACTACCTTACTTGTGTGTTGCCTTAACGGAATATTAAATAGACGACGGGTTCGTGTAATTCGTTCATGACTTAGGAAATACTTACACAGATCATCACAAGTGTGACAAAGCAACAGGATTAGGAAAAGCAATCTAAGGAGTAGTACATAATTAAGTAAATACATCTTTTTATCATAAAGTTATCACCAGTAGATTAAATTATATTTAGTTTAATTAGTTAAGCAAACCAACCTCTCAAACCATGATATTTACTTGCTTTCATAAAAATATAAAAAATACAAAAGAATATTCTCTAACCCGTAGACCTTGTCTTAGATCGTGTGATCAAGCTCCTTCCCAACTATCCTCATAGTGAACGATAACAACCCCGAGTCTTGCCTATACTACACCGCAACGATTAGGTACACTGCCTAGGGAGTTGTAAAACTTCTTGTTGAAGTCTTTACAAGACCCGAACACATCAAGTTTTTAGCGCCGTTGCCGGGGAATAGTTAGGTTTTGATCATAGTTTAACTTAGTTCTACTCGCTTGAATCCTTTCAAGTGAGATTTTTATTTTCGTTATATTAGCTTTCTTATAGTCTATCTTTTCTTTGTGTTATTTGTTTCGTAACCCATTCTCGTCAACCACCATGGGAGACGAGAATCCTATCCGTACTCTTGGAGACTACTCCAAACCTAGCCACGAGGGCTACAGGAATACCATTGAGCTCCCCGTAGGGAACAACGTGGTACCTCTTCGATCCGACACCATCCGGTTGGTGCAAAACGGATGCTCATTCCACGGACTTCGGTCCGAGGATCCAAACCAACACCTCAAGGATTTCTTAAAACTTGTGGACTCACTTGACCTTGACGGTGAAAATAGGGAAAGAACGCGCCTGCGTTTATTTCAATTTTCCCTTCGCGATCAAGCTAGCAATTGGCTTGAACGTCTTCTAGCAGGATCCATCACCTCATGGGAGGATCTTACTACTCATTTCCTTGCTCAATTCTTTCCACCGGGAAGGACTGCAAAACTCCGCAACGATATCCTGATGTTCCAACAACATCATGGAGAATCCCTATCTGAAGCATGGACTCGTTTCAAGGACTTACTCCAGAAAGTCCCTCATCATGGCATCGATCTTTGGCTCCAAGTCCAAATTTTTTATGACCATGTCACTCCCGTCACAAGACGAACCATTGACCAATCGGCCGGTGGCAAGCTTCATGACAGAAACGCCGAAGAATCCTGGGCATTATTAGAGGACCTCGCCCTCTATGACAACGAAAGTTGGAACGACCCAAGGGATTTCGCTAAGTCGGTCAAGGCAATCTCTTTGCCTCAAGATGTCCCGAGTACATCCGACCACCGCCTCATCGAGCTCGAAAATCAAGTCCAACGCTTGATGGAAGCTCATCTTGCTCCTAAGCAACCTATTCAAGTGAACAAAATCACTTCTTCATGTGAGATCTGCAGTGGTCCCCACGACACTCAGTACTACATGAAAAATCCCGAGCAAGCTTTTGTTGAATATGCGTCCTCGCGTACCGACAAAGCAGGAGGTAAGCAGTTCATTATGAACCAACGACCAAGAAGCTTTAACGAAGCCACCAATGCTTGGAAGGGGAAGCCAAACTTTAACTAGGCACACGCCCAAACATTCACAAGCCCACAGTACGGCTCATTCTCTGCCTACTCATCTAGTTACCAAATAAAGCTTGAAAAGGCGTTAATTGATTTTGACTCTCATCAAGAGAATAGACTGTCTAGCCTCGGAACTCAACTTAGACAACAGCAAGACGACATGACTAGTAAAATTAATCTTTTGTGGAAGACCGTTTCTGAAAAGCTTGATGATACGTCCACTCGTAACACTGCAGGAAACCTCATGGCTCAAATGAATTTCGCATCCACCAACTACCCTACAAAAGAGGAGCTTCGAGGCAAGGGAATCAAAAGCCCATCAAATTTACTCTCCCCTAAATATCTGTCTCAATCATCCTTAGTAGAACAAAATAGAAACCCTTCATCCCCAAAACGTGTTCACTTTGTTAATTCAATCATTATTCTAAACAAGGAAGATGAAGCTAAGGAAGAGGGAAGTGTGAAATCCAGTGTAACCGAGAACAAGGATCACGAGATGAAATTTGAAAGCGAAGAGGAGTTCGAGGAAGAAACTAAAGAGGAAACCGAAGAAGAAGAGGAAGATAACCCAAAACATTTCGACACTTTCCTCACTATGAAAGAATTAGGATATCATGAATGGCTTTTCAAAAATCCCCGACCCCATGGGTAAAGGCCAAGATTAGGACCGGGAACTTGAATAACATAAAATTTTCTTGCATGATTGGTCACTTTGAGAAAAAGCAAGCCTATTTAGATATGTAATCACCGATCAATGTAATGTCTAGGCTTCATTATAATTGGATCATGAGTAATAGATTGGAATCAAGAAGGAAACTGTCAAACCCTAAGAAAATTTGCAATTTTATGAGGAGAGTTAGGGGGTTAAAAGTTTTTATTGGAAACTTCACTTACGAATGCGATTTCATGGTGCTTGAGGACACCACTAGTGTCATAGATCATGACCTAGGTTCAGTAGTATGCGGAAAACCGTTCGTGGAAGCGATCGGGCTCGTGTACGGCATAAAGGAAGGAACAGTCGTGTTTGAAAAAGATAAGGAATAGATCGTGTTTAAAATGCCTCACAAGATGGAAATGTTCAAACACATAGATTTTACGAACATAAGAACCGATCGCATACCTCCTTTTGTCATAGAAAGTGACGATGATAAAAGTGAAAAAACCCACTACTCGGATAGCTTATATTTAGGACCCGAATACAAGTATGATGAAAATGTATGTAGAGCCATTCGAAGCTTGATAGCCATGAAGGCTAGAAGAAACAAAGGAGAAGTCACGTAAGGACGTGTTACTTCGAGTCTAGCTACAAGACTCATAGATAAAGAAAAGCGCTTCTTGAGAGGCTACCCAATATTTAATTTTCCCGCATTTAGGAGTGTCTTGTGTTTTAATTCTTCTCGTTTATTCTTTTATGTTTGAGTCAATTTTGAAATCATGCTTTGCTTTGTTTTTAACTTCGTCTTATTGACAATCAAAGGTATTTTGCATTAAATAAGTGTAGGGAGAAATATCCGGTTTATAAGAACCAATTCAAACATATTAAATGAATTGTTTAGATTAATTCACATCAGTTTCGAGTCATATGATTGTAATGATTAATCCTAGGTTTAATGCAGTGTTTTACACGGGATTTAACTAACAAAATTGCGTGCAGGAAATTTTTCAAGAAAAACGAAGAAAAAAATCTTTACATTGGCTGGAGACGGCGTCAGGATTAATCCTGATGACGTCACGCCCCCAGCCATGTGAAAATTCGAAAATTTTCAATTATTTTTGAAAAATAAATTGTGCAATATCTAAAATTTGTAATTATCTTGTAAACCTGTAGAAACCTATGATTACATCATCACTCTCATCATATCTTTGCTGCTTTCATAGAGTCAAACCCTAAAATCTCGTTGTATATATATCTATCATGCCGATTTTATGCTTAGAGTAGTTGTCTTTATCTTTGATTACAGGTTATATTTGATGAGAAGAAGCTTGGAAGTTCTTATGAAGTTTCATTAGACAATTTTTGGAGGACGATTTAACCAGTTATCGCATGTTTCTTCTCCTTTATTGAGCAAACCAGGGGAGTACTAATTTCTTTTACTTGTATTTTTTTCCCTTTATTCGTTTTACGGGTACTTCTAAAGAACATTGGAGACAATGTTCAACTTAAGTGTAGGGGAAGTAAGCCTTAGAAACTATTTCTTCAATTTCCATTTGTTTGTTCCTTAAAATGATGGGTAATACATCAAAACATAACATAAAAGGTAATTTTAACCAAAATTTTAAAAAAATTATGACACATACTGACGAAAACCGAGTATTAATAGCGTCTCATGGATAGGAATTTATATGACTAGCAAAAATAGACCCTCAGGAATTTCCACCAAAAAAGTGTGGTCTCCGCTTTAGATCTATAGGAAATTGGGTATCCATTTTTGACATCAAGAGATAATTGTGCCTGAAGCTTGTTCGAGTTAAGGTATCGAATGCTGTTTTATAGTGTCTATTCCATCGTTACGGATGTGTATGTATGGTCTTTGTCGTCTTTTCTGGAACATTGGTATCAATATTAAATTATATGAGTGTACCAGTAGTATATTAGATTCTAGAACTTGTTTTTGTGATGCATCCCAAGACCGCATAGTGAGTATTAGGATTTGCTAGATAAGAGGCACTAGGATTAACCTATGTTTAAAACCTTTAATTGTTATGATGATCACCTTGATCATTTATAATTATCCTCACACCTTGACCATGCACTCATTTTTAGTGCAAGGATACCCCTAGTAAATCTTCGAGCCTATCCTTTTTCATGGTTCATCGAAATTTTCTGGTTAAGCCGGGATATTATTGAAGCGCAGTGTTACCCTTTAAACCAATTGTTACAACCAATCGCCTTAGCCTACATGTATGTACTAGCTTTTTAGTACGTTATTGTTTTAACCCAAGTTAATTATTGAGTACACAGTTGCTAAGTCCTTATCCTTGTAAATACTGTTTTGGGACGATTGGGATTCATGGTAATATTCATCTTATGAAGAATTGAGGAAGAAGTAATTTATTACCACCAATAGAGCTCAATAAGCTCCATGTTATGTTGATCACCTCAATTGGGTCATTAGCTAGAATGTAATTATCGTAGTATTGGGTATAGTTAAGTGTAGGGGTGTATCTATAAACCGCATGTGATGTATTACATGTTTAAGCAATGGCAGGGAAAATGGTACGAAAAAAATAAAATATTATATATATATATATATTATATAATATATATATTAATATATATATTATTATATACTAGATATATATATATTAAGTGAAAAATGTATGGGCTGCGTTTGCTTATGTTCTATGTTTTATCATAGAGTCAAGAAAAGAAAAGAAGAAATTGGTGTAGAGTTTTGTTGAGTTTTGTATATCTTGTTCGAGTCTTTGGCTTAGCAACCAAACCGGCGTGTATTCGTATAAATAATTAGCTAACCCTTCACCCAAAATTCACCCAAAAGTCACTCCCAAAATGTATCCCACCCATTTCCATTTCTATTTATGTTATCTTACACCTATACCGCACAGCCCTTTAAAATACCTGGAGATGTAATGATTTAATACTTTGCGGCCTATAGCGTAATACTTGCGCCTAGCGGTGGAGGTTTGATCCTTTACCAAGCCTATAGTAATTTATATGCTATGACAGGTAATGAGCGTTAATTTTCTGTTTCCCCATAGTTGTTAAAATTTATTATACACCCGAGAGAAAGAGAGAATCCAAACACTTATGTGAGGTGCTAGTATATACTTTTCGTGCTTCTAATTATGAGGTCTAGAAGGTTGTGTCGTAAACTGCTTTTTAAGAGTAGGTTAAGTGACCCTAATTTTACTATTGTCTAGGTAGAAAAGCGCATTTGCTTGAGGACAAGCAAATCCCAAGTGTAGGGGTATTTGATGAGGTGTCATTTTATACACTATTTCAGGGTCATTTAACCCCCTAAATCATACAAATATGCCCAAATTATGTGCTTAATCGTTTGTTTTTAGGTTTTTAGCACTTGGATGGCATTTGGAGGGAATACACGTGACTTGGGCTCATTTGGAGAAGAAACGGACAAGACTACGACTCTACACCATTTATATTGAAGAACCACGCATACAGAGCGTGGAGACGGCGTCGCAAGTATAAAGCGACGGCGTTGCGATTTCTAAAGTGACGGCGTCGAGGATTTTGTGACGGCGTCAGAACGTAGCCGCCTTAAGGAGGATCTAGATTTATCGACGTGGCGACGGCGTCATGGCTTCAGAGTCACTTTTCTTATAAATACAAAACCTATTTTAGGGTTTTAAGTGTGTAACTTTGTATAACTTTTGGGAGACGAACCCCAGTCATTCTAGCAGCTTTTAGGCCGTTCTTAGGGCCTTAAAACCCTATTGTAACTGACCTTAATCCATGTTTTAATCAAGTAAGATTGTTTATCTTTAATCATTCAATATGTCTATGTGTTGTATGATTGATTTATGTTCTTGCTTCCTTTATAACATGCTAGGCTAAACCCTCCTTTGTATTTACTTATGGTTGTATGAAACTTAGATTGTAGATCCTTTTAATGTTGCTTCTTGTGATGGATGTGCGCGTTAGGCTTTAGAAAACTAGCAATAAGATATTAAATTGGCATAGACGTATAGTGAAACGCGAGTGTGTAGAATGGATACCAACCGGTAACAGTCCTCATACTACCTTACCCCCAATATGGTTGATCTCTCTTAAGATATTTCAATTGCATTTAACATACTCTTAGGGGCCTTGTAATAGTCTTCATACTACCTTACTTGTGCGTTGCCTTAACGAAATATTAAATAATGGGTTCGTGTAATTCGTTCATGACTTAGTAAATACTTACACAGATCATCACGAGTGTGACAAAGCAACAGGATTAGGAGAAGCAATCTAAGGAGTAGTACATGATTAAGTAAATACATCTTTTTATCATAAAGTTATCATCACTAGATTAGATTATAATTAGTTTAATTAGCCAAACAAACCAACCTCTCAAACCAATGGTATTTACTTGCTTTCATAAAAATATAAAAATACAAAAAAAATCTTCTCTCAACCCCGTAGACCTCTGTTAGATCGTGATCAAGCCTTCCCAACCTATTCCCCTAGAGAACGATAACAACCCCCAAGTCTTGCCTATACTACACTGCAACGATTAGGTACACTGCCTAGGGAGTAAAACTTCTTGTTGAAGTCTTTACAAGACCCGCACATCATAATCCAATAAAAAATATGCCTAATTATATGCTTAAAACTGTGTGGAAACAGTTTATCGATCTATCAAGGAGTAGGTCATTTTTGCTGCAACCAACAAAATACTGTAACACAATTTAGGCATAATATTAGACATGATTTTCATTGGTGTTATAGATAAAAGTTGTGTCACATCAAGATTTTTCTTTTATAACATCGCATTTTATCACAACATCAAAAAAATTATTTCTCATATAAAAATAGTGTCATAAGTAATAACATCGTCATGGGTCTACACATGCCCACCAAAATAGAAATACAACACGCACACACACACATAAAAATTGCTCGTATATTTGGTACCAGCCTCGAAAACGCCAGCTCGGGCATGGTTGATGGTGTCATAGCACTGGCTGGTCGACCAGCTTAACCAACGAGCCAACCATACCGTCCCCTTTAAGAGTAAACTGCGTGAAAAAGTAACAAACTTGTCATTTTTTTTGTTTTATTATGTGCGGTTAAGATGTGATACAAAGTGGCGTTTTAGGTTTTTACACTTTTTGTATTCTAATCTTTCTATGTCTTGTAGATTTATGTAGAGTGGGTTGAGTTTTAGGCTAGAAGTAATGGTGGGTAAAGGCTCACCTCACACCATCACCTCACGAGCCACCCTCTCTACATACATTCTCACCTAACGTGTGAGGCATAAAAAGACGCAAACATTTGTGAGGCCGGTGGCCATTTGGGTTTTTGTGCAAAAAGTCAACCCCCCTACACACCATATCTAACGGTTAGAATTTAAAAATAAATAAATAAAATTTATCATTTTATTTACTTATAAATACACTTATATTATATCATTTTTATATACAACTTCAAACATAATCTTACTCAATACATACACAACTCTATCAAATAACTATCATGAGTTTCGCAAATTCTGAAACATTGATGTACACCGACTCATCGGAAGAAGAAGCTACTACTCGGGACTTGATTTTTTTAGTAAAGTAGTCTCTTTTATTAAGAATAGTCGACGAGCAAATCGATCAACGAGAAATATCGTCCCCCGAGATCTTTATGGTGCTCATGATAGTTTAGTCGCCGCCTATTTTTCTGCGAATCCGATGTACGATGCATTTCATTTCCAGAAGAGGTTCTGAATGCTTCGAGAGCTATTCACAAGGATAGTTGAAGAAGTAACTCTTTATTCTGCATATTTTTGTCATAATATTCACCGTACCAGAGAAGTCATGTCCATATTGATGAAGTGCATATCCGCAATTCGTCAATTGGCGTACGACATCGTTCGTGACGCCCTTGATGAGTATCTGTAAATGGGCGAAAAACTTCTCGTGAATCTCTTGAGAATTTTGTGCGGACGTTATGAAAATATTTGGAGCAGAGTATACGCGAAAACCCATTATCACTGATGTTGAAAAGCTATACGCGTTTCATGAAGAAAAGCACGGGTTTCCGAGAATATTAGGAAGCCTTGATTGTACAGATTGGGAGTGGTTTGGTTGTCTGAAGCATATAAAGGGCAATATTGCAAACGTGTTCATGGTCTGAATCCATTCATTTTATTGGATGATGTTGTGTCACAAGACTTGTGGACATGACATGCTTTCTTTAGTGTTTTTAGGGCAAACAACGACATTAGTGTTATACATGCGTCCCCTTTATTCAACGATCTCAAAGAGGGAAAAGCACGAGATTCTATTTGTGGCTAACGGGGATATTATCTTGTTGACGGGATATATAGGAAATGGGTGACACTCGTTAAGTCGATTTCAAATCTGGCAGACAGTGATCATAAGCGAATACGATATAAGGGAATGCATGAAGCATCAAGAAAGGATGTAAAACTAGCGTTTAGTGCTCTCGAGAAAAAATTGGGTTATATTAGCCAATCCTGCACGAGCGACAAAACCAGAAAAAAATAAAGAATGTGATGTATACATGCATTGTATTACATAATAGGATTTGAAAAAACAAAAAAAATATCTCCCGATTGGTATCCGAAGAAAGTGCATGAACCAGAGGATCTCTTGCAACCCCAATATGAAGTGCTACGAGTTATTAGATAAATCAGATATGGATAAGCACATCAGAACCTTCAAGCTGAACTGGTTGAACACCTATCTCATGATGTTTAATTTCAGTTTTTAATCATCTATATAACGTGTTCTATTTATGAATAAAATATTATTTCTTAAAAGTGTAAAAAGACTTGTTGGGACTTAAAAGACTTCAAGGATTCTTACTACTGCTCAGGTACATAATGGAAATTATGCTAAGTAGTTAGTACTGGTAGTATAAAGTTACCACTGCTAGTTACTAGTGTTAGTATAATTTAGTACTATTAGTATTGAGTTTCTACTGTTAGTAGAAGTTAAGACTGTTCAGAGTTGAAGACTGAAAGTATGCTAAGTGGTTAGTACTGTTAGTACAAAAGTTACTACTGCTAGTATAACTTAAAATTATTAGTATAACTTAGTACTGCTAGAGTAAAGTTACAACTGTTAGCGTAAAGTTAGTACTGCTAGTACTTACTACTGCTTATGCTCAGTTTGTGCTGCTGGTTATAAAGATACAACTGCTGCTGAATTACAACTGCTAGAAGACTTACTGCTGTCAAGAGGATAAAGACGGATTAAAGAGATAAAGATTGATTGGAGAACAAGAATACTTACGAAGATAAGTATTAAGTTATTTTTGTAAAAGATATGTATAACTTATTTGATTAAGAGATTACGTTTATTTATAGAAAAGATCATGATAAGTTAGGAATGTATTGTAAGCCTTGTAGGACTCCTTGGTGTATAAAAGGGGATCCTAGGGTATAGAAAGATATAAGTTTTCCATCTCAGTTTTCCATAGAGTTCATAGCTTCAAGGTTGTAAACCCTATCACTAAGTCAGAGTGATCGTATTAATATATATTGAAGCTTGTTGTGTTGATTATATCTTTGTGTCAAAACATACTTTACTGTTTCATTGAGAATACTTCTTAGTGATATAAACTAGATTCCGCATAGTTTATATCATTCAATCAAAGTTTCATTCTTAGTATTTTTGGATTTATCCAAGGGTACTAAACCTTACAAGCTAAGGAGTTAAAGATCTATTCATTGGGATCAACAAGTGGTATCAGAGCTTGTTGTGAAGCTTTGAATAAGAAGAATCAACCAATTTATTCAAGATCTATTTTTTCAGTGATAAGATGGAAGTAGGAACTATCAACCAATTTATCCAAGATCTATTTTTTCAGTGATAAGATGGAGGTAGGAACTACCACTAACAATCTGACTGCAAGACTACCTATCCTCAACCTAGGAGACTATGATCTCTGGCTAATAAGGATAGAACAATATTTTCTTATGACTAATTACTCCCTACGGGAAGTAATCAAGAATGGGAATAAAGTGCTGAGGAGAACTGTTGGAACAGTTAAACAGGAGTATGAACCCACCACTGCTGAAGAAAAACAGGATAGAAGAAATGAAATGAAAGCAAGAGAAACCCTATTGATGGCACTTCCAAACAAAGACCAACTGAAGTTCCACTCATATCAAGATGCAAAGTTGCTAATAGAGGCTATAGAGAAAATGTATAGAGGGAACAAGGAGTACAAGAAGGTTCAGAGGACACTTCTCAAACAACAATATGAGAACTTTGCGGCATTAAGTTCAGAAACAATGGATCAAACCTTTGATAAGTTACAAAAACTTATCATTCAGTTAGAGATCCAAGGAGAAGTGATTAACTAGGAAGATATGAACCTAAAGCTCTTGAGAAGTCTTCCATCTGAATGGATGACTCATGCTTTAATATGGAGGAACAAGGTGGAAATTGAAACCATCAGCTTGGATAACTTGTATAATAACTTGAAAATATATTTAAATCTAAACAATAAGAAAAACCAGTTAAGTATGCTGAAATGTACATGTCACAAAAACCTAGGGGAAATCAAAGAAACTGGAATAATCAAAAGTCCCAACAACTAGGAAATGATTTTGTGATGCACAATAAAGCATGCTATGTCTGTGGAAGTTTTGATCACCTCCAGTATACATGTAAACAAAAGAGACAGCTAAATGGTCAAAGGGAGGAAAAACCAGTGTGAACTAATGCAAGAAGGGTGAACCATCAAAATTCTCCAAGAATTACTCACCCCAATCCAAAAAGACACATGGTTCCAAGAAAAATCTTAACTAGGTCTGGCCCAATTTCACTTAATACTGCCAGACAAAGTCATTTTAATGTTGTTAGGACGATTCGGGTTAATGTAGTAAAGGCCTCAGCATGTTGGGTTTGGAGACCTATCAAACCTAATAGTGCATCAATCACTTTGAAGAGGTATGACTATGTTGATGTAAGAGTCAGATCCAAGTCTGTAATGGCTTAGGTTCCCAAGAAGGTTTAATTTTCTTATTTGCAGGGCAACCCAGAGACAGAATTGGAAGATTCGGTGAGGTTAAATAGCCCTGAAGACAAAAAGGTAACAAGGGCAAGAAAGACTTGGTTATAAAGCAGCTATGAAATTGCAAGATCAATTTGATGATGAAAAGAGAGCAGGAGCAAAGTTGACACAAGAAAACGACAAGTCACAATACAAGAAGTGTTTAGTTAATACATCCCCTCCTAGTGAAGATAAAGCCTCTTTATCAAAAACTTGAAGATTCAGAAGATGAACATCAAGTTTAGGGATGATTGTTTAGGATCCAAGAGGCTTTAATGAAGACACTTGATGATAAAAGATGAATATCAAGTTTAGTGGATTGATTGTTGGGATTAAATTCCTTCATACTTTGTACTGCCAAGCAAAATTTAGTACTTCTCAAGATACATGGTAATTATGCTAAAGTGTTGGAAACTTTCAATAAAATCATTAGTACTGCTAGAGTAACATAGTAACTGGCTAGAGCAAAGTTAGTTACTGCTAGTACTAACTTAATACTGCTAAAGGACTTAAGACTGCTGGTGAAGACTGAAGAAAATATTCTAAGTAGTTAGTACTGCTAGCACAAAAGTTACTACTACTAGTGTTAGTTACTACTGTTACAGTAATATTAATGCTGCTAAACCAAAGTTAATGCTGTAGTAGAATATTGTTAATGCTGATTAGAAGATTTCAACTGAAGTTAATGCTGATTGAAGAGATTATATGCTGATTGAGAAGATTTATGAGAAAGTATTTAATACATTTGACTACATGTTTAGGAAAATATTAAATACTTAGTCATTATATTCAATAAGTTTGACTAAATACTTAGGAAAATATTGTAAGCCCGCTAGGACTCCTTGGTGTATAAAAGGAGGTCCTAGGGCATCTAGTTTAGAATCTCATCAGCATACACATCACATAAGTTTTCTATCTCAGTTTTCTATAGAGTTCATAGCTTCAAGGTAGTAAACCCTATCACTAAGTCAGAGTGATCGTATTAATATATTAAAGCTTGTTGTTTTGATTATATCTTTGTGCCAAAACATATTTTACTGTTTCATTGAGAATACTTCTTAGTGATATAAACTAGTTTCCGCATAGTTTATATCATTCAAATCAAAGTTTCATTCTTAGTATTTTTGGATTTATCCAATGGTACTAAACCTTTCAAACAATCGGTCATTACACACAATGCAGCTCATCAAGCCGATGATTTGGATGCGTATGATTCTGACTGTGACGAGATCTCTACAGCCAAAGCAGTTCTTATGGCCAATTTGTCTATTTATAGATCAGATGTTCTCTCCGAGGTACCAATCTCTGACAACACTAATAATGATATGCTAAATCAAAGTGTGCAAGAGATGTCGTATTCTAAACCTTCTTATTTTGTGGAACATCCAGAGAATGAGATATATAGTGATAGTAATATCATTTCGTACTCTCAATATCTGATTGAATCACAAAATGTTGCTGTTCAGGATAAAAATTCTTCTACACAACAAGATGCCTTGATATTATCTGTGTTTGAACAATTGTCAAATCAAGTAACTAACTGTAACAAGATCAATAATGACAATTTAATTGCCAATGAATCCTTATCTGATGAGCTTGAAAGATACAAAGAATGAGTAAAATTGCTAGATGAAAGAAAAAATGTGGATTTAAGTACTCAAGAAAAGCTAATAATTGATTATATAATTTAGGAGAAAAATGCACAGTTTGCGGATTTTAAAAAAGAAATTAACAATCTTAAACAAACTCTTTCTGAACAATCAAAGGAAAAGGAATTGTTAACAAAAACATTTAATGTTTTCAAAAACGAATCCAAGGAAAAAAGAAGCTAAGAATATTGATACAGAAATTGCTTTGGAAAAGAAAGTTAAAGAACTGGACAACATCATTTGTAAAATGGGTCAATTCCCGCAAACTGTGCATATGCTCACGAAACCACAAGTTTTCTATGATAACAATCTGAAACAAGCTCTTGGTTTTCAAAATCCTTTCTATCTTAAGAAAGCTCAGCAGATTAGGCCAATGCTGTATGACGGTAATGTTATTGCTAAGGAAACCAATGTGATTTCGATTGCTGATTGTGAAGAGACTTTGATGCTTGAAGAAGAGAGTCGATCCAAAATGCTTTTAAAAAAAATGATCCAATGGTCTTAGAAAAGAAAGTTAACACTAAACCAATTGATTATGCTGAGTTAAATTGATTATCTGAAGATTTTGGTAAACGTTTTATCCCACAACGAGAATTGTCTGATGAACAAGCTTTACACCCTATTATTGACCAATCTGCTTCTTTGCCTGTCAAAATTGAGGCTCCTTGGGAACTTCCTAAGGTAAGCATGGTTAATACAGGCCTTTAAAAGCTTAAATACCATCTTAGCCAATTTGACAATGTGGTGAAAAAGCATATCACACCCAATGCTTTAACAGAAGGGGAATAGATGTTTGAACACACTAAAGCTATTTTTCAAAATGAAATAATTTCATTTTTAAAGACTGTGAGGTTTCTCGATTCACGATCTCGGGAGGTCGGGGATGATGGAAATATATAAAAGTCATTTTAGAGAGAGAAAGTAGTTATTATTGAATGATTAGTGAAAATTACAATTATGAGGTTCACCCCTCTAAGGAAGATTCGAGGGGGTATTTATAGTCTAAACACAAGCAATCTTTGGGCTAATTATACTTCCAATCCTTGTGTTTAAGACTATTTAGAAACTAATGTAATTTCCATATAGACACCATATTTTTAATCCTAACAATCTTTCCCCCAATATGGTGGCATATGGAATTACTTACAATGTATCCTACAAGTACAAATATAGGTGCTCCAACTTGAATCTTTCCATTACTTGCAGTCGATACAATGTAACTTGTATAAACTGAGTTAGCTTCCCCCCAGTTCATACTGCATGTCTTCACACAACTTTCTTCATCTACTTCTTTTTGTCGAAGTTTTTGAATCAGCTTCCCCCCAAACCAACATTCGTATTGTAAGCAGATCTGTGATGTAGCTTCATATAAGAAGAAGTAGAAGTAGAAGTAGAATCAGAGAAGTAGAAGAAGAAAAAGAAGAAGAAGCCAACCACATCAAACTAAAATGCTTCTGTTCTGAAGAATATCCATTCAGGGGAACATGCAAGGAATCAGCAACATCTTCTCACGTATGCACATACTTCACACACTAACCATCCAGAGGTTGAAAGCATACAATCCATCTCCATAAGATAGAAGCGGACTTGAAAATAAGAAAGAAACAAATAAAGGTGAGAAAAGTACATATTTCTTCCCCCTGATTAATGCAATCTATCAAATACTTCCTTTTTTTCCCCCTGATTGCATTCGATGAACATTAAAAAATCATAATTTGAGTACGCCCGAATATTCGATAGAACAATCATGTGTGAAGTAGAATAAATTTGGTTAGGGATGAGAATCACCTGCCGATAAAGAACCTCTATTTGTCTCATCTCTGACTAATTCAATTCCAACCTCGCATTATGTCTGCTCTTTGTAATGACTACTAATGGAGAAAAGTCAATATGACAAACCCGATACTAAAGCAACATCCCCCAGAGTTATGACTTAAGCTTGTACTATCCGTTAGAAGAAGAATCTCTTGGAATATCCTCAACTACGTGAGACACTGAGTACTACAACGTAACTCCTTAAAGTGATAGCTACTTTGTAGGTAAAGAGGGAAAGAATCACAAGAGTAACTAGATATTCAAGTCTTCATCACAATCCGTCTATGCTCAAACAAGTCATCTTCGTTGAAGAGGTAGAAAGGCTTGAAGACGAAATAAGTACACTTCCCCGTGAAATACTACTACAATCTCGAATAAGAAATAATGAATCAACCCCGTAGACATTTCTTGTGGTTTAATCCTGAGAATAACCTTTTGAATGGTTTTTGTGAATCTTAATATGGATCGTTTTAAGCAATAAGTGATGTTTGTTTTTGTTTATGGAAAATTATTACATTTAAGCCATGTTCAACAACAAAATTCATCCTAAAACTCATTCAGTCCACAATTTCAATGTGCATTATTTTTGTTAGCCCAAGTGTTGCATTTGAAAGCCCACGATCCATAGACAGCCCATTACCCAATTATTTTAACACTGAAACCATCCCTAATCTATAACACACTACCCTAAATAGTTAGGGTAATATGCACAATCTTATTTATTTGATAACCCTACAACACCTTGCACTTTTTTCTTATCCAACACACATCAACCTTTTCTCTCACATCTCAAGTCATATGCACCACCTATATCTTAGCAGCCTCATTATTTCTCCTATGCAGTCACCAACTCTTTTCTCTTCAACCAATCTTCACAAAATTTTAGTAGTTACATGAACACATCTCCCTTCTTTATTCCTGGTTATCATACTCGAAACCTAAGGACAAAACCCATCATCTTTTTTAGTTAACACAAACCCACGAGACACTCAAGTCCTTTTTGGCTTTAAGATCTTACAACAAGGTCTCGATAGGTTTTCTTTTCTTTTTTTGCATTTTTTTGGTACACCGAATCAAAGAAAGAAGATAACATTACTTATTATATTCCTTTCTTTATATTCAAACATCAAAGAGAGGGTTTTTACTCGACTCACAGATC
>BQNB010080740.1:4457-29839 GCA_026074375.1 Tanacetum coccineum
ATATCCGGAAACCTTGACATATATGGGATGATATTTTGATTATTTTGTGTATTGGGTATAATCGTGGGTATTCGTTTAAGCGTAGTTAGGTTTTGGTGCTTCCGGGAATGCCGAAACGCATTTTATCGCGAAACGTAAGCATTTTACGTAACCAATAAAAATAAGATGAACAAAGTTGATAATTATCTTTATAATAATCATTTAACACTTGCTTGATGTAAACGTTTAATTGTTTAATGCCCGTTTATATTGAATGATCATTTTTAGTTTACGCGATTTAGCTTAACGATTACGATTTAAGAGCAAATGGGTAAAACCCTAAAAATAAATTGTGCGTTACATAATGTCGTACAATGACCTAAAACCCGAGGTGTTATAAATGGTGTAATGAAACATATAATATTGGGTGGAAACATAGACTGACTTTGACAAAGGTTATCTAGGGGTATCTTGCACTAATGATGAGTGAAACAAAAGGGTTTTCATCACGGGAGGTCGACAAGTTAGTGTAACAAGTCGATAAACACACACATATAGGCTTATTTGGGTGAATTCCTAAATGTTGCCTTCTCGAACCATCTATTCCTGCTAATCAATTAGGTTTCGAAATGATGTACAGGCCAAGTTCTAAAGTCTACAATACTACCGACACACTCAATATTTTGGTGGATTTTTGTATAATGAGATGAAAACATAACATTAGGCTTAAACCTCACCAAGTAATAATAAAGGGTAATGTGCATTTGGCAAAGATTAATTCTAGTTTAATAAGAAAATCAGGTCAAAAAAATTTAAATCGGTACAAATTTTCAAAGAAAACTAGAAAATCAAAGGCAAGAATAGGTTAAGTGATAATTCTACTCCCATCCCCTACTAGTTTTGTATAATATCCTTATTGTACATTAAGGAAATGAAATAAAATAGAAAAGAGTAAAATTAGGACAAGAAACTCCTTTGAGCTTTGCTTCTGAACATATGAAATGTAATAATCTGATAGAAAAAATCTCCATCTTTAGAAAGCGCATTATCCCCTGTGATCACTAAAACAATCTAATAGCATAGAATCGCTCAAAGAGAAATATACAAGAAGTACAAACTTAACTCACTTTCATAGGAATCACGGTTGCATTTAGCATATGCAACAAGCCTTTTAAACCACTTGGTGGCCCAAGTGGACGAGTGAAGTCTCGTGAGGGTTTCCAAAGAGCATACCCACAAAGTTCATTTAGATGTACAAGGTTAAGCATTGTATTAGAGCTTAATTTTAAGGTTTTGCAGAAAGAGATTACGGCGTAAGTCTGGTGGTTACATAATAATCATGTGGGATATATATTTGTAAAAACTTTAGTTTAATGTTTACGGCGCAACCATTGTAAGGTTTATGTCATAAATGAAGATGTTATGGCGTAACTATGTATGTTACGTCATAACTGCTTCTAAATCAGCAAAGTTACCACATAATTACTGGTCGAGTCGGTCTCGAGAATTGCCTCCTAGCTGTTGGTACTTGCAAAACAAGGTAAAACATGCAAACCAACTAATATGCGAGAAATGAAATTTATTGATGAAAAGACAGGTTGTCTCCCGACAAGCACTTTTGTTTATTAACGAGTCTTTAAGTTAGACTCATGCTCATTCTACGTTTCGTTGTGGGAGACACCTTTGTCCTTCAGCTCCTTTCTAATCATTGCCTTAAATCTTGCCCTATTTACTCGTCCTAAATGTAAGGCATCATTATCTTGTTTGGTTACACATATAAAAAATTTCCATTCTTTAAAGGAATACTTATTTACTTCAAAAGTTTTAATGTCCACATAGGGTGGTTCATAGTCGGTTTTTTCATCTCCACTTAGCCATAGCTCATCCTCTTCGAAACTTTCGTCATGCCAAGGATCAATAATTATTCTATGGTATTGTTCGCATTTCTCCCATACACCGTCCAGAACATACCCCTTTTTCCAATTCTTAGATTGTACTCGTTTGACAGTTGTTCAACCTCATTGTCAAACACTTGTTTGTACTCATCAAATCTTCGTGAATATGGATTCCCAATTTCCTTAGCATACTCTTCCTCAATATCAAAACTGTCAAGAATCCATTCATTAAACATGATTTCTCAATCAAATTCGTATATGTTCGTATGCCCTATTTTGACTTTTAGCCATTCATGAAATGAGTAATCACAAAGGTATGGTCTAAAGAGTCGTATCTTCTAGGATTCATTTATATTATATTTTTCTCCTAACTCTAAATGCTCAGGAGAGAATGGTGCAGGATCATCATTAAGTATGTCTTGATTAGAAGTACTCCCTTTATAGGTAAAATGGCTCCTTGTGTCCCATGCGTCAAGCGGAATAGGTGTCGGGTGATCAATTTTATATGGGTTTTTAGCAGACACTGTTGTTGTTGACGGGGTCCTGTTATTATCAAACTCATAGTTTTGAGCAACCCATTCATAATATCTCTGTTCACGAGTTGTATCATCAATTCTTTGATTTCCGTAATGAATTTGAAGAAAGTCTACAAATCCCATACAACTTCCTTTCACTGTACGCCTCTTATGATCTCGAAAATATACCCATTGTCTAAGTGTTCCCTGTTCATTTTTCTCGAAAACCTCTTTATAACCATAGCAGAAACTTGAGTTAGGATTGCAAGTAGGCCACATTCCATAATCTTCGCCATTGTCGTCATCATATAACACTTGAGCTGGTTTACATACATGCCATCTTTTTGTAAACCCCCTTTTATTCAATAAAAGGTTAGTTTGTCTGGCAATTTCATTTTGTGGATCGATAATATTGTAATTTCTAGTATCTTGTTCAAATTGAAAACATGCAGGAGATTCATATGAGAATAGATCTTGTCCTATATCAAGGGGATTAAAGGATTCTTCATCCTGACTAGTATTTGCCATGTAAACTTTTTCGATTGGATTTTTAGATGGGCTAAGATTTCCATTTACGCCAAATTTAATTCTATCTTTGCAAATTCCTAATGAAATTTCCTCCTGGAAGACATCTATTTGGGCATGAATAGTTTCTAGGAATGGTCTTCCTAAGATAATCATTTCTCCAAGATTGTCAGGCATATCAGCAACTATAAAATCACATGGAAACTTAAACTTATCAATTTTAACCAAGATATTTTTCACAGTGCCTAATGTTTCTTGTTGCATTAAATCATCCATTTTAACTGACATACATGCCTCCTCAAGATTAGCTAACATTACGTATTCACATATGCTCCTAGGCATGACATTATTTTTAGCATCTATATGAGCCATAGCATAAGAATTATAATTATCAATTGAGAAGGGAAAAAGGAAACCTCCTGGGTTTAGCTCCTCAAGTGATGATTGGTATGGAAAATTACTCGTAAAGTCGTCATTATTAATTGTGTCTTCCATGTACTCTGAATATTTTTTAAAATTGACTTCTTGAGCACTTATTCGCTTATTTTTATTAACAGCCCTACATTCATCTCTAATGGATTTTATAATATCAATTAGTGCATCCTCCATATTTTTTTCATCCTGCTTACTCATGTGTTTTTCCATTTCTTCTTTCAACCACTCATCAAGGTCCTCTTCAGAACTTAGTTCTTCTTTAAGAGACCGAGCATTGTCAGCATGAGCGGGGTTAAGTGCTTCATGTTCACTCTTAACTGATTCCTCATGAGTTGTGTACCCAGCTTCTTCATAAAGCTCTATATTCTCTGAATCATACTTAAACTTAGTGTTTGGTTGGATAGGATTAAAGTAAGCATTACTAGGACATTTTATGGTTGTGTTATTACTGGATGTGTAATGGCTAGAATAGGTTGGAAAGTAGGATCCTGAACTCTAACTGTATTGCCTTTTCATCCTCTCCTCGTATTCCATATATTCGTTAATAGTCATGTCATCAACCTTCTTGACCATGCTAGGTGTTTGGTTTTCTGGTGTAAGCCTAAGATATTTCTCTATGGTGAGATCGCTGATGTTGATCCCTTCCATGATATTATCTGACAAAATTTAAAAGTTAGAGAAAGAATGAGAATAATTACAAGAAATCAAATTAATACAAATTTTTAGCTCCCCGACAACGACGCCAAAAACTTGATGCGTATTTTATTTTAAATATATTTTACTCAAGTTTTAAATTTATAAAACTCGATTCACCTGACAAACGCACTAATGGGCAGAGCACCCGATCGTGAGTAGTGTAGAGATGGTAAATCCGAGGTCGTCCCAAGAGCTAAGTGTTATTAGTTTTAATTTGAAAGTGTCACGTTTAAAATGGTTTTTAATTGATTTATGAAAATAACAAGAAAGTAAATTGTGAGAAAGTAAAGATAATAGAAGATATCAAGGAGAAAAGCATGCTAGCCTAGCCAGTTCATCACTACTGTTATAACTTATGTTTTCCTGTGTAATGTTAACCATGGTTTCATTAGTGGTTTCTAAAGTCGACATACCTGAATAGATATATTTAGTCTGCCTTATAAATCTTGTGATCCTGAATCTCCCAAATGTTACAAAGGGAGGGCAACCAAGTCAAAGTGATTAATCCCAACTATCCCAAGGACAAGTCTAATAACCTATACAGATTATTAACCCTCTCTGAAAGAGTTCTTGTTCTTTTTAAGTATACTAAGTGATAGAAGCGGTAACAGGATTAGTTCCTACACTAGGGATATGGTTTAAACCTACCCTAGTACTACTGTTAATCCCAAGTTCAATTGGTAATCTAATAATGAGATTAACATGATCTAAACCACCCGCAATACAACCAAAATCCAGGGTTACAGGAGTCAAAAGGATATCCAACGAAACCATGATCTAACAGGAAAGAAATATTATAACGACGGTAAATTCATGACTAGGCCAGCACTTAAAGTGCTTAGCTGCTCATAGCAACAACAAAGCAAGAATTAATAAAGGTAACCATTGATTAAAAACTCATAATTCTTACAGGAGTCGTTAATGAACGATTAAATATAAAAGTAGGTTAAAGTGTGATCTCCCTTGGACTTTTGATGGAATTCTTCAAGCTATGAAGGCCTTGATCACCCCTTAGATCTGTGGTGGAATGGTTGATGTTAAAGTGGCTGAATTAGGCCTCTATTTATAGATTTCGAATATGTTACAGCATAACCTTTTTAGAGTTTTACACCGTAAAGTGCTGACGAGGCTTTCCATGTTGTAGGCATAAAATATGTTACGGCGTAACTAATTATCCTTGTTACACCATAATGCTGACTAGGATGACTCATCCTTCCACATTAATAATGTTACGGTGTAAACCTTGAGTGTGGTTATGCGGTAATATTGTTGGGTGACGTGTCTTGCCTTGAATATTGTTACGGCGTAACGTGTCGAAGGGGTTATGCTGTAAACTTTCATAAGAATGCACTTTTCTTTATTTTTATGTCCTTTTCCCTTGTTTCTTGTCACATACTTGCATTTTACCAAAAAATAAGGAAATAACCGTAAAGTATCAATTTCAAGTATTTATAAGACAATTGCAAGTATTTTTAAGGGGAAATTAACACTAAAAGTATCAAATATTTGATGTTATCACACTACTTTCTCTCTCTAAAACACATACCATTTCCATGATAACTGATTCTCACGCCAAAGCCAGTTTGTAGGGTCAACCCCTACACTCCGTGCTAACCCAAGTGATTCTTTTCTGTCTTATTGCATATCTACACCCTAGCTTTAAAGTATCCTAGTCTGTTACTCTTACGACAGGCTCTGATCAATAAGGTACAAATCATTGTATGATCAATGGCATGCCCGGTGAGACCCGTAAAATACTAATTTGTAGGGTCATCTTTTCACTCTACCTAAATCTGATACTTCCAACTCTTTTGAAACAATGGTAATGGAAATTGATACAACACCCTCATCACCAACACTCATGACGTCAGGTATAGTGCCTACTGGTGAAGAAAGGAAAGAGATAGAAGGAGGCCCGCAACCTATCACACCTCTAAACCCAACCTCAAATATCACCACCAGTAGCCAAGCATAATTTGTAACACCCGTACACCCCGACATGCAGGCGGTAGACGAGGCATTTGTCATGGCCAACTACTCCCATCTAGAGCCTCTCATGAGAAAAAGGATGAAAGAATTGAGGTTGCAGGGGGTTATGACATGATTAAACTATTCGAGCAAAGACGTTGATGAGGAAAGGGACATGGAGGCGCCACCAAGGTACCAATCGCAGCCTCCCAGAGGAACTGAGGAGCAAGGCATGAAAGGTATACCGCTACTTCTAGCCGCGCATTTGCGAGAAACAGAAAGGAGGAGAAGAACTCTACCACCAAGAGAAGCTTTGAATGCTCACAGAAGCCCCCTGCATGAAGTTCATCACTCTAACTTGCAACATCACATAAGGGGAGGATATACCGACGGTCTTCAGACATAAGCAAACGTCTCGGAGGATCATCCTCCCAACAATGTTTACCCTCCAAACAACAATCACCCTCCGAACAACGTTTATCCTCGGAATAATGTTTATCCTCCAAACAACGTTTATCCTCCGAATAATGTTTATCCTCGAAGCAACGTTTACCCTCCTCCGAAAAATGTTTATCCTCCGAAAAACATTCACCCTCCGAATAACGTTTACCCTTCGAACAACGTTTACCCCCCGAACAACGTTTATCCTCCGAACAACGTCTATCCTTCGAACAACGTTCACCCTTCGAATAACGTTTACCCTCTGAGCAACGTTTACTAACCAAACAACACCTAACTCCCTAATGGTACTTAGCCCACCCCTATAATCACGTTGATGTACCCCATGGGGCATTGTTATGGGAAAAAATGTATCATGGTTATAACACTCAAGGGGAGGATACGAAGATGGTACCAACAGTCCTTCACCACTAACAAAATAGATTGAAGAATTCCAATTCCCGAATGGTTTAAAGATCCCTCACATGTAGGATATTACAATGGAAAAGGAGACCCTGATAACTTTATACACGTTTTTGAGGGAGCAATGAGGATGGAAAAAATGGGCATGTTTGTTTACATATTAAAGGACGCTGCAAGAGTTTAGTGGAACAGTCTTCCAAATAGAGTAGTTGAAAATTACGAAGACTTGAATAGGAGGTTCCGAACACGCTTCAAACAACAGAAGAAGCAAACCAAAACTCATCTAGCCATCAACGGTATAAAGATAAAGGAGGGAGAGAGTGTCCGAACTTTTATAACTCAATACACAGATGATACAGCCCAGATAACCAGACTCAATGAAGATTAAAGGATCGCAGGTTTTATACATGGAGTCAAAATAAAATCATTAGTAAAATTTGTATCGACAAAACTTCCAGAAAACTACGATGGCTTAATAGAGAAAGTACATTCCTGGTTGCAAGCAGAAGAAACTGCCTCAAAAGGAAAACGGATCACGTTTATGGATAGCAACACGGGGGAAAAGCCTTTGAAATGGAGACCATAATAAGGCTCTGGGAAGAAAAGTAAAGAAATCCAGAACATGTACAGCCCCTACAAGGAGCATAACCCAGGGATCCTACAAACTCTCATGAAAAGCCCAGAGAAATCCTAACCATTGAAAAAGTGGGAAAGATATTCATAAAACCTCCCAAAATGATATCCAAAGCCAGAGATACATCTAAATATTGTGAATTCCACCAAGACTATGGTCACGATACTAATGCTTGCAGAGAACTGAAGAACCTGATAGAAGAAGCCGTCAAGTCAGGAAAGTTGGCTCATTTGGTAAAAGGAATCAGAAAAGGGAAAGCTAATTTAACAGATACCCAGCTTGGAGAATGGGTAACACCTGCCATAAAGACAGAGCCGGTCGTGGACAGAAAAGAGGAGCCAATCCTTATGAAAGGTGATTGTGTCATCATGTAGGTTGTTATTTTAGTTATTTAAGTTTTACATTTATAATTTGCCTACTTTACCTAAAACAACACTTTAACGGGCAGTGTACCCAATCAGATGTAGTTTCGTTGGTAAGTAGGGTGTCGATCACTAAGAGCGAGAACGTTAATCTTTTATTCTAACAATATTTTGGTTAACTAAACTAAGTCAATTTAAACTATGTTAATTCTATTCCATGTTAAACCTATGCTAAACCTATATTAATCCTAATTCTAACGGATAAAGGGGGTTTTCAGTCTGAGAGACTGGCACAGGTTTTGTGGTAACTTAGATCAATTTAAAACACAATAACACACGTAAGAAGATAGACAAAAGATAGAAGAGCGGTCTAGCCAAATATAAGAAAAATATATGAACCATGATTAATCCAATTAAAATGTTGGTTTGTTTATTTAGTGCAATGAGTGCTTATCTCGAGGCGGCATATCATTCCAAGATTTAGGTGGTACTTCTTCCTAAAACTTAGACACGTAGAATTCTGTCACAATTAAACGTATCCACATAAAGCATCCTATTTGTTGATTATAATCTATCTTAGGAGATTGATAATGGTGTTCTTATTAAAACCCTAGCCCATCGAGACTTTACCTACTTACTGCTTAACGGCTCTTTATACACTAGTAGTTCACTATCCGAGTCCTTACCAAAGGAATCAGTACGTTATTTGTTGATCCTAGGTCACCTGCTAGTCCAACTTGTTCACATATCCCAAAGGCAAAGATAGGTTAATATTTGTGATCCTATGATTCTAGATATATAAATTGCGGATATAGAGAGCCATCCCAGCATCTAGCTAGCGAGATATTTTGCAATCCTAGATCCAGTTGAATGATGGGTCACATACTTAAGCACGTAAACAAGTATGAATTGATAAACATAAACAAGCAATCAACGATAAATTAAGCATTCGATATAAACAAACCAAATATTCAAATCTTCATAATCATGGCTAATACCCAAGGGTATTAGCCCTTAATCATTGTAAGCAATACAAGAGTAATAACTCAACCAAGGTAAACTAACCGAGTTAAATGATACCAAAAATTAAATGATTACTAGAGTATAGGATATTACAAGGTGTTTCATATGGAATTAATAGCTATGCTTGACCTTTTCTGTTCTTCTTGTCTTCTGAAAATCGACTTTTGTGGTTAAGGTATCGAAAATATGATCAAGCACACCTAAAACTCGTTTTTAGGCCTTCTATTTATACTGTTTGGAATTTGGTCGATACGGCGTATTGGTTTAGGTTAATATGGTGGATCGGAAGTTTCTTGGAGTAGGGACCACATTTAATATCTTCTAGAATCTTCATATACTATATCTTGGATACGGCATATGGAAGTGTTCTGTATACGGCGTATAGAACTTTGAGTCTTCGTGGTTTCTTGCGAAGTGCAAGCACAGATACGTCGTATCTTCCTTGATGGATACTGCATATAGAATATCAGAACAATTTCTTCATATTTCTTCGTTTAAGCTCCAGAATGCGTGCCTTTCCGCTAATCTTCACAAAGTACTCCGTAATTACTGCAATTCTCAAATATAAATGATTAAGTAACAATTCTTGCAATAATTATACAAAATGGGTAATTTATATGGGATAAATGATGCTATAAAAGTGACGTTATTTGATGTCATCAAATATGAAAATGTAGCCTTTAGAAATTTATGAAAATATATCCCTAAGGATTTTTCCATTAAGCATTTATTTGATTAATTACTAGTACACAACCAAACACCTCACGAAATAGGAAAATGAAAACACTCAAATCACTCAACTAATCTAGGTGGGAACATGTAATTAATTCGCTCACTTGCTCAGTCGTGATGAGTATTCTATCACAGGATTGGCAAGAATACACATCTCCACCACTAAAGCTGAAGAGTAACAAGTTTATAAAGGTAAATTGGGTTTTTTTAAAGGTTTATAAGGGTTTTGATCACTTTTTCTAATCTCTATCGATACCTATATTCCAGAAAAGGTGACAAAGACCATACATACACACCCATAATGATGGGATAGACACATATGACTACATTCAAACCTTAACTCGAATAAGCTAAAGAGTAGGACTAGTAGTCTTTACCAAAAGTCGTAAACCAACAAGGGCGACAAACCACATATACACATCCATAACAATGAAATAGACATACGTGATTGCATTCAATTCCTTCACTAGAGTAAAACCAAGGTTTAGGACGAAAAGCGATATAGGGTATGGATCTTCCAATCCTTTTTCCAAAAGTAATAAACCAACGAGGTGGAAAAAATCACACATACATGGACATAACGATGGAATAGACACATGTGATTGCTCGCATCCTCATTCAAATAAAACCTAAGGATAGAGATTAGGAAAGGGAAATAATTGTTGTTAAATAAAAAATACAAAACAAATAGATTAACTCCAAACAAATAAGGTACAAGTTGCTAGATACTTTCCCGACCGTTACCATGATAAAGACTCATAAATATATACACAAACGTCTTTGACATAGATCAACAACCTAAGTTGGCGTTCCCATAACGGTCAACTTCCCAATCGTCCATACTATACATACTTTTACAAGTAAAGTGGCGATATCTACCACTTTATACAAAACTTTACATTGTTGATTTATAACACGTATCAATGAATAATCAATCCTTTAAATAATTCCATCGGTTTAAGCTTTAACGAACTGACTATCTTCATACTTTCCTCCTCTTTTTTGGTGCGATTTTCTAAATTTTTCATTTTTTTTGCAACTACGAATCTTGGTGTAATTTCACCATCTTCACAATCATAATAACTCCGGATAATTTCTTCCAGAATTCTTCATTCTTTGGACATACCAATAATTTTGATGGTAGTAAAAATACAAGAGTTTGACTACTTTTTACTTTCCCATTGCAATGTGCAATTTTCTCAACCATACCAGAGATAGAAAATGACACAAGAAACAGGAAATACATACTTTACACTTTAAGCAACTAGCAGCTGATAAATGGACTTAATCTAACAGGGTAGGCTAAGGTGTAAAGGTGGTGTTATCCTAAAGGATTGGCTCTATTGGTTTTTTTAGGGGTATCTTACTCTTAAAATGAGAGTAAATAAAGGGTTTATATGGGGGTTAACTAACCGGTGTGGTTAGTTAATAACACAACATATATAGGTTTTGTGGGTGTAATCTTAGAAATTTACCAATTTAAACAAGTTACTCCATCTAAATCCATAGTACTCATTATTCTGGTCTCGAATAGATATACCAAGCCAAGTTTTAAAGTCTACAACATCACCGGCACACTCATATTTTTGTCTGATTTGGGTAAATATTTGGAAACGGATAAGGCTGAATCCTCATAATATCTAATAAGGGTTATGTGTGCAGGTTATGTAACTAGTAAATTCATAAAAGTATGCTTGAAATTTTTTTAAATTTAAGCATATTAATGTGAAGAATAGGACAAGTAGCGTTCTAGCATATTACTGTGAAAAATAAGACAAGTAGCATTCTAATTCCTATCCCCCCACTTAAATTATACAACGCGCTCATTGTATAGATTAACATTAAAAATGGGAAATAAAAGAATTAAAACGAGAAACTCCCCTGATATTTTGCTCGATAGATTCTCCATTTTGAGTACATGAGCAAGAATGTATGTTGATAATGCGTCTGGATGCCAGCATGACTACAACATACATAAGATACCAGACTAGAGATACTCCACCAACATTTTCGATTTCTTTCCAGCATGGTCCTGTGCAAAAGATAAGAAAAACATGCAATCCTATCTTGGGTATCCTACAGTTAATAAAAAAATCTGTACAGGAAGCCAATACGTCATTTCTAAAAACCTGTATACGCCATATTAAGACATGAAAAGTATCTAAATACGCGTTAGTTCTGCTAAATATGCCGTATCATATAATGAATACGCCGTATAGACAAAACTGACAATAATGTTTTAAATATGCCAAAATAAAGGATCGATAACATCTAGATATTCAATACGCCGTATGGTATAGAGCGGATACGCCGTATTGATGTCTGGGAAGACAGGCTCGATAAAAATAAATTAAAAATTGTATGGGTTGTCTCCCGGGAAGCACTTTTCTTTTCAACGAAGTCTTTAAGTTAGACTTTTCTTCAGCTTCGTCACTCGGCCCTCGTTACCAACCATCCTTCGTCCATGATATGAAAGATCTCTTGGTATGCTTAGCATGCATCTTCATTGGTCTTTGTCAAATAATCGTATTCGCATTCCTTTATAGCAACATACTCTTCATCTTGTCCAAATGAATACTTGATCATCTTAAATCTTCTAATCTTGCAAACCGGTGCATCATGAGCGGTATCTTTACATCTTTCGTCATCTTCATGTTCTTCCTTATTGTGAACATCACTATTGTAGCATGCTTTACCGTTCCTACCAAATATACGGTCAACATCAAGATAAGGATCGTATGGTCCTTGTATGTGATCCCTTCAACTAGCAAATGGAGAGCGTTCATGATCGTTTACTTTCCACCAATAATCTTGAAGCTTTATCAATAATTCATAATCAAGTTTGTGGAAGTTTCCAAAATGCCTTTTTAACAATGCGCAAAAATTTATAACACTTTGACTTGCATCACCCCTTGATTTTCATACATGGCTTTTTGTTTTAATGCTTCATCCGTTAAAGATCCGTCCATTAAACCATCATACCATTCATGATCTTGAAAGTAAGTCATGTAACCAACTCGAACCATCCTCGGTAATTCTCCACCATCATAGAATCCATCTTCATTTAAATTGCAGGTGGGCCACTTAGTTTCCCCCTTATTGAAATGGAAAGGTTTGCAAATATGATCACATATTTCATAAGGCACTCCATGTTTAGACCATGGCTCGTCAAGTTCGTTATTCGATTCGTTCCTATAGTTTTCATAAGTCTTAGTTATTTGAATATCATGAGTAAATAACTCCGGATCAACCTTGAGTAGGTAATTGAACTCATTGAATTTTTCGCATAACGGTGTTTTGTAGTTAAATAAGTTTGTTTCAATCTTAAAAATTTCACTGATTTCATGATCATCATCATTATTAGCTTTCTCAAGTTTAGAAAATCCCTCATCAATAACTCCTTCTTGATTATAGTTTTTTTCCAAAAATCCCATAAGACTTTCTTGGTAAATGGATCCATCATCATATGGTTAGCAATTTTCGAAGCCAACAATTCTTCAAACATAGTATTGGTTTGATCCCTTATTCCTTTAGTCCCCACAACATTACAAGTACGAGAAGGCGGGTCATATATTCCAAAAAAAATTCAGTCAAATCCACCCAAGTAGTAATTGGACCTTTAAATTCATCAAACCATTTGCTTGCATTAACAACTAACAAGATTAGGAAAATGGAAAGCCTAAGTAGTTCATACTTCACATTCGGCAAGTTATGAGGTCAACAATTTTAAGGAAGTATTCAATATGCTCGACTGCGTCTTCCCCATTAGTTCCACTGCAGGTATTATCGCGTAAATCATCAAGGAATTTACCATTTAGTTCATAAGCTCTTTTACCATTAACCGTAATACTTTTAATTCCTTAATAATAATTTGCTTGGTCTTCAGTGGCGAATACTTCCATAGTTGTTTTCATTTTGTTATCTGCCATTACTTCTTCAATCTACTCACTTTGATAAGTACAATCTGTAACAAAAGTAAAGATATCAGCAAGATTTTCTCAGAAGAAAAGTAATACAAAAAATTAAGCATGAAAATCAAATACGAAGAATCTGATTCTGCTATTTTATCAGATGATCGATACGCTATATTCAATTAATTTGAATACGCAATATCAGTCTGCTGAATAGAATACGTTGTATTGGTTAAGAAAGTTAGATACGTCGTATTCAATTAAAGTGAATACGCCGTATCAGGTTATCGACCAGAACAATGTATAGAAAACAATTAAAACAATCACACAAACAAAACAAACAAATACATAAGAAAACAATTAAAATCAAATATACAGAGTTTTACACTAATCTAAATTACACTAATTCTGGGGGTTAAGTTAATCTAAGGTTAAAAACAAGAATATTAAATAAAAATAAAGATTAAACAATTTCACTCCCCGGCAACGACGCCAAAAACTTGATTGTGTCGTCATGTAGGTTGTTATTTAAGTTATTCAAGTTTTACATTTATATTTTCCTGACTTTACCTAAAACAACACTTTAACGGGCAGTGTACCCGATCAAATGTAGTTTCGTTGGTATGTAAGGCGCCGACCACTAAGAGCAAGAACGTTAATCTTTTATTCTATTAATATTTTGGTTAACTAAACTAAGTCAATTTAAAATATGCTAATTCTATTCTATGTTAAACCTATGCTAAACGTATGTTAATCCTAATTATAACGGATAAAGGGGGTTTAGTCTGAGAGACTGGCACAGGTTTTGTGGTAACTTAAATCAATTTGAAACACAATAACACATGCAAGAAGATAGACAAAAGATAGAAGAGTGATCTAGCCAAATATAAGAAAACTGTATTAACCATGATTAATGTAATTAAAACATTAGTTTGTTTATTTAGTGCAATGAGTGCTTATCTCGAGGCGGCATATCATTCCAAGATTTAGGCGGTACTTCTTCCTAAAACCTAGACACGTAGAATTCTGTCACAATTAAACGCATCCGCATAAAGCATCCTATTTGCTGATTATAATCTATCTTAGGAGATTAATAATAGTGTTCTCATTAAAACCCTAGCCTATCAGGACTTTATCCACTTATTGCTTAACGGCTCTTTATATACTAGTAGTCCACTGTCCGAGTCCTTACCAATTAAATAAGAACGTACTCATTGATCCCAGGGTCACCTGCTGGTCCAACTAAGCTCACAAATCTAAAGGAAAAGATAGGTCAATATTTGTGATCCTATGATTCTAGATATATAAATTACGGATATAGAGAGCCATCCCGGCATCTAGCTAGCAAGATATTTTGCAATCCTATATCTAGTTGAATGATGGGTCGCATACTTAAGCACGTAAACAATTATGAATTGATAAACATAAACAAGCAATCAATGATAAATTAAGCATTCAATATAAACAAACCAAACATTTAAATCTTCATAATCATGGCTAATACCCAAGGGTATTAGCCCTTAATCATTGTAAGCAATACAAGAGTAATAATTCAACCAAGGTAAACTCACCGAGTTTAACGAATGATACCAAAAATCAAACGATTACTAGAGTATAGGAGATTACAAGGTGTTTCCTATAGAATTAATAGCTTTGCTTTACCTCTTCTGCTCTTTTGAAAATCTACTTTTGTGGTTAAGGTATCGAAAATATGATCAAGCATACCTAAAACTCATTTTTAAGCCATCTATTTATACTGTCTAAAATTTGGTCGATACGGCGTTTTGGTTGAGGTCAATATGACGTATCAAAAGTTTCTAAGAGTAGGGACTACGTTCAATATCTTCTAGAATCTTTATATATTATATCTTGGATACGGCGTATGGAAGTGTTCTGGATACGGCGTATAGAACTTTAAGTCTTCTTGGTTTCTTGTGAAGTGCAGGCACATGTATGCCGTATCTTCCTTGATGGATACGGCGTATAGAATGTTAGAATAGCTTCTTCATATTTCTTCATTTAAGCTCCAGAATGTGTGCCTTTCCGCTAATCCTCATAAAGTACTCTGTGATTACTGTAATTCTCAACTATAAATGATTAAGTAACAATTCTT
This sequence comes from Tanacetum coccineum, assembly GCA_026074375.1. NCBI lineage: Eukaryota > Viridiplantae > Streptophyta > Magnoliopsida > Asterales > Asteraceae > Tanacetum > Tanacetum coccineum. The sequence continues at coordinate 20,107 of BQNB010080740.1, forward strand.
GCAATAATTATACAAAATGGGTAATTTATATGGGATAAATGATGCTATAAAAGTGACGTTATTTGATGTCATCAATAGGGTAATTTGCAACCCCCTAAAAAGGAAAGAACCTTCAAAAATAATAAGCGTAGAAGAAACGACATTCCCACCTATTCGAAACAAGGCCCCGTCCATAGACCCCTCCACATAAGCGTGCATGTATATGGAAGATAAGTGGGTAGAGTATTGCTAGATGGAGGAGCCGCATGCGATAAAATATATGAGCACTGCTTTTTGAAGCTCCAAAAGGAAGTCAGAGAAAGGAGGAAGGACGTCTACATGACGTTATCAGGATTCTTCGGGAGAGCAAGTCAACCCTTTAGGGGAAATTAGCCTCCTAATAACTGTGGGAGAGGCCCCACACCACAGAAGTGAACAGATTACGTACCCAAAAATGAGACAATAAGCTTCGCAATATTTGTTGAGAGAAACAAAGTCCAGATACCTATTTCCTATGTAAGCTAGTCGCAGTAAGGGTTGGAAATCTGCTACACTCCAATGGAGAAAGTAGTGCTGACACTAATCCACAAGTCAAGGTCCCTAAGAACAATCTTCCAGACATACAAAGTCAGTGGGATAACAGACGACCCCATGGAGAAGATGCAAAGTATCTCCGGTACCAACGGACGATTAGCCAAATGGATAGCAGGATTAAGGACATACCATGTTTCATACGTCCAAAGGAAGGAAGCAGAAAGGAAGATGGTCAAACGGTTTTTTGGTCAAAGAGAGCAAGTGCTGCAAGTACCGGATAAGAACAACGATGAAACCTTCAGATCAAGGGAGAAGACACATAGAGGGTTATCCTTAACAACAAGGGCCTGGAGGTTATACGTAAGAAGAGAGTTGAACAAGGAAGGCTCCGGTGTAGGAATGATTCTGGTTAATCCAGAGGGAGGGAGTACTCGCATGTTGTTTGCCTGATTTTTTATGCTTCCAAAGATAATATGGATTATGAAGAACTTTTAGTTGGACTAGTCGCCTCCGCCAGAAGGAATATGAAGGACCTACATGTGTCTGTGGACTCGAAAGTTTTAGTTGACCAGGAAGAAGGAAGCAGAATCCCAAGAACAAAGGAGGCAAAAAGATACAGGGAAGAGATCATGGATGCTATAGATCCTTTTCATAAGTTTCGAATTACATACCTACCTAAAGCCCTGAACCCAAAGGCAGAAGCACTAACAGGATTGGCATCCATTCAGTTGGAGCTCTTGAATCAAGAAGTATCAGTAGGCATTAAGACAAGAACATTGGTGGAAGTTTAAGCCAAGCTCTTAGAGAAAGCAGGAAATGTATCAAAGAAGGCAGCATCAAGAAATCCGACCCCACTTGGGAAGACCATAGTAGGAGCAACTAAGTACAATTGTATTCATAAAGGATATCTAAATATTATGTAACCCATCTGAGGAAGCAATTTTCAAAGTGTTCAGCTTACCTCAGAGGGACGAACTATCTTATGTCTAATGAACGGTTTTTGTTTAATATAATATAGCCAAATTTTCCATATGGTTAAGGCAAATGGTAAAAATAATGCAAACACAAAGCATGTTAAGCATCTGATGGCTCGTTACCTCCGAATGTAAAAGAAACAACAAACACATAGTGGGAATGTAAAGTTAAAACTGATAGACTTTGCAAAATGCCAGGCAAAAAAGTTTAAAGAACTTCTCTCTCGAACATAAACCTTTGATGAACAGCTACATTGTAGAGGAAACAAGCAACAGTAGATAACAAAAATGAAGGGATAAGGCAACCTGTAATGTGTACAAACATTACTAATAAAAATTTACTCCGGTATACGAGTTAGGATGAACAGAGATGTCCGAACCAAACCAAAAAATGTATCACTATGGTAGACATATGGCGTTTGGGGCATAAACCAATGCTAAAGTGCTAAATACAAACGTACAAATATTACAAACAAACCCATACAACAAAGGAAGTTAATCGAATGCCGAATGATAATAACCATTAATTTAAACAAAAATACATATTACAAGCCAAATGAAGTCGGTAGTTACATGATCAGAAAATACTAAGCTAATACTTAAAATCTAGTAACCAGACAAGTTCAAGGGCTAGACGTGACAATACAACTTCTGCTAAAAGCAATATGAGGCCCTACAAACACTTGACCAGCTATACTACGGTCCCAAGGGGAAGCCATTCGGCTTAGGGTGGTGACATGACTTAGGGTCCGCTGGATGGATAACCACACATCTATAATCGGTGTACCCTCAAGCTCGAAGCAACAAGCAATGTTCTTTGGCATGCCATGCGCCCTTCCCCTATAATGGACGAAGCCTGCAAAAAAAGAAGGAAAAAACTATAACATGAAATTAAAGCCCGGAAGGGGCAGCAATAGGATCACTTAATGGATGGGGAGAACTATTTTATTTCTCTACAGCATAATAGGATCACTTAACAGTCTATGGTCTTTATCGTATGGTTGGAGAAATCCGCTTACGTTATTTGATAAACAAAATAGATTTGACATAATAGTAACTTGATTATTTGCGTGACACATCTAATTAAGTTAACTAATATATGTCTTAAGGTAAAACAAGTTTATTTTTGAAAATATTTTTTGACCACCTCTCCCCAACTGCAAGTGTTCACTACACTCTACTACCCGCTACCAAGATGAACATACAGCTGAACCAACCAATCTTCCCTGATACCAATAATGTCACACGTCTACTGTCGCTCACATTAGAGTATCTATGTACTACGACATATGTACTCTCCCACTGCCCCTCCAAACTCCACTTAACCCAAACATTTAATTTTGTCTGTCCTGCAAAACAAAACAACCATAACTCCAAGCGCGTCTCTAGACTGTAATACACCTCAGAACTACAATCTCACCCCCCCCTCGCACTCTCCTCTCAGGAGAGAAGTACTCAAAGTCAAGAGTACTCCTCAAAAACATGATGCTCCTGTTCGTCATGTCTCAACCCTACAAACCACTAATAATAATAAACTAGTGAGACTCCGTCACACATCTTAACACCGTGTGTGTGAGTCATCATCACAATCCTTGTAATCATACACAATTCCAAAATAGTCATCGTAACCATTCTCTATCATCTGTTCACTTATCCATCTCCTCCTACTTTCAGTAGCACACTCAGTAGTACACCTACTCGCACCTCGTGATCCTAACGTGTACTGACCTGTCCTGAGCTTACTCCTCTATTAACCCCACGCTCTAACTTCGCGTACCTCATTGCGTTCCTCACGTACTATCTAGTCCTAGGATAGTGTACAGACATAATAAGATATAGTACCTCCTTTTTATTAGTTAAGACCGAGAAAGACTAGTCTGAGAGTGTCCAACACTAGAGCTGGACTCTCCATATGTGTCGATAGCACTCCCCATGCGCTAAGTTAGAGTAGTCGGTGCTTGTGTGACAGCCAGATCCACCACAGTTGTAATGGAAATCTGTTGACTTTCAGAGAGTCCAGCGCTAAGATCAGTAGTGGACTGGACTATATGTAGGATGTGGATCTCATACATATTACTCGCGTTGCGCTCTATAATGATGCAATTAAGAGACTCGTTTCAGAAGATCTAATCTAATCTGATTGTTCGTTGATGTGCTTAAGAGCTCTCTTCATGTGTAAAGAGAATCTCCCTCCCATCAGAGAAGCACCACGAAGATGTGTGTGTCGTATACAAAACATAATCAAATCCCCGTGGATGACCTGGTCTTACCTAAAAATTTATACTACATACGTGGGTTATACTTTTACCCTTGTATTTCCATTTAATAATCGATAATTCTAGTCTTTTAAATTTAAAGCTTTTGAAACACATCAAAGTTTTTGGTGTCGTTGCTAGGGATTTTAAATTGTTCTATAATCATATCTTATTATCTTTTAAATCAAAATTAATCACTTTTTCCTCCTAAAAATCAATATGCTTGCTTGCTGTAACTCTCGTTGCAGGAAGTGCACTGCACTTTCTACAATCAAACATTTTTCCTAAAAACATTTCTAAATCATCCAACAAGTTCACCTTGGATGCATACACGTGCTTCTAACTCAGAACTTGTCTAACCATTATCTGAACCTGAACGTACCCTGAATCGTAGACTTCGTCGACGAAACAAGAGAGTCCCAATCGAACGAAGGGACGAACGACCATCACAACGAAGAATTGTCTACCAACCCATTCTTGACATCAACTATTTCTGTCACTTTCTTGATATTCTTAAAAATTTCAATCCAATTGATGATGAACCCATGTGGTCTGCCGACCGTGTTGTCCCTCCGACTTCTACTTCCATAATCATCATTCCTGAAACTGTAAACAAATTCGTCATTAAGGGTAACCACTTGACTCTTGTTAAAGGAAACCAATTTGATGGTAGAATTAAAACTGATCTACACAAACACATTCATGATTTTCTCAGAATATGTGACATGTTTAAATATAAAGACACCGAGAATGAAGCTGTTCGCCTAATGATGTTTCCCCTGTCACTCACGGGTGAAGAAAAAACCTGGCTTGACGAACTCAACGAAGGAACCATCAAAACAAAGGATTGATCTATTGTGCATCGCCTTATAAGGATTCATTCCCTTCCCCCAGCTCTTTCGATCAACCCTCGTTATAAATCCGAGCCTTTTTCTCAAATGAAAACAAACCTTAATTGATGCTGGGACCTTTATGAAAGAAATTCTCAGAAATTTCCATGATCACAATCTCAGCAAAGGCAATATCATTAAAATCTTTTACCATGGTCTTAACGAAGTAACCCAAGAAGTTCTTAATTTTGCAGCTGGTGGAATTTTCCTCTATAAAACACCAAACCAAGCTTATCAACTCCTCGAATATAAAGTCTTACTCAAGCTCGATTGGGCTAAAAACCAAAAAACAAAATTATCTCTAAAGAAAACTATTGCTTTCGCCGATAAAGGTAGCAGATACTGACAAAATTATGGCTCAAATGGATGCCATGACCATGAAAATGGATGCTCGGTACAAAGAAATACAATCTCGTTCAAATCACTCGATACACAAATATAAGAAAGATGAAAAACCTATGACGCCTGAAGAAGAAACCAAACTCATGCAAATTTTCTAACGTACTTGTTTTTACAATGATTACAGCGATTGTGACTCAAATCGCGATAATTGGCGTTCAAGCGGTAGAAACGATTATAATTGAGACAACTATCGATCCAACTCTGATGATAAACTAGGCCTTCAAAAAGAATTAAGCGAATTCATAAAAGTTCAACACTAGACTAATTCTTTTGTCAAAGATACTTTTATGGAACTCTAAACCAAATTTAAAACAACAACAAAAAAACATCAAGCCTCAATCCAAAACCTTGAAGCAAAATTCTACAGATTAGCTGAAAAGCAATCTGGTCGAACTTCTAGATCTCTTCCTAGTAAGACTCAACCAAACCCAAAAGGTAGCTCATCCAAACCTTATCAGCCACCGAAAGCTCAAAATGAGCATGTAAATGTCATAATTACATGAAGTGGTAAATCCTATGACCCACCTATCAACCCAAGTGATCAACAACATAAATATGAAACTCCTCTCAATTTTAATAGTGTGGATGATGAAGCAGAATCTACACCTCAATCGAAATCTCAAACTCCTAAACCAGTCAAAAAAAACTCTAGTGCCTAAGCCATACAAACCAAAAATTCCATATCCTCAACGCCTTCGAAAAGAAAAAAATGGAAGCCCAATATGGTAAATTCCTTGACATGATTCGAGTCGTTCGAATCAATGTACCTCTTGTCGATGTTTTAGCAGGAATGCTAAACTATGGCAAATTTCTCAAAGAACTCGTAAGCAATAAACACAAGCTTGAACAAATCTCATCTGCTTTTTTGAGCGATGAAAGTTCTACTATGATTCAAAAGAAGGTTCCACCTAAACTTGGAGACCCCTGAAGTTTCCTTATTCCTTGCACTTTTAGCAAAGCCTTCTCATGCAATGTTTTAGCCGACCTTGATGCTAGCATTAATCTCATGCCATATTCTTTATATGCTAAATAATCCATTGAAACTCTTAAACCTACTAAAATGAGTGTAAGGTTAGCCGACCAATCATTCCAACACCTTATTGGAATAGCTAAAAATATGCTCTTTGAGGTTGGTAAATTTACTTTTCTTGTGGATTTTGTTATTATCGAAATGGAAAAAGACAGTAAAGTTCCTCTAATCTTAGGGATACTTTTCCTCCATACTACTGATGCAATAATTCAAGTTAAGCAAGAACAACTCAATCTTTGGAATGGTACTGAATGTATGACCTTCTCAATTGATTCTGCAATGAAACATTCATATTCAAAAGATGATACATGTTTTAGCATCAACGTTATCGATGAAATATTAGAAGAAGATTTCGATGCTCTTCTCGATAAAGGTAGTAAAATCCTTTACTCCACTGAGAAAACTCTTCTCGAAGAAAAACTCTTTGCTGAATTCGATGAATTCATAGCTATGAATATCGAAGAAAACTCTGAGTCTGAACCTGAATCCGATGAAGAAGAACAACCATTACCAAAAATCACTTTTGATACCACTTATAAATCAAAACATCTATTGAAGAACCTCCTTTGGATCTTGAACTAAAACATCTTCCCGGACATCTAGAATATGTAATATTTTGGAAGAACCTTACTTTTCATCCTTTATAATATCATCTTCAACATTTCTCACAACACAAAAACAATTTAACTATCTTTGTTTTAAAAAAAAGGACCCAAGCAACTTTGATTGGAAAACAACAGACATTCTTGGAATCTATCCGTCTTTTTGCATCTTGAATATGTATTCTTGGAAGAACCCTCTTTTCTTCCAATAATCATATCGTCCTAGCTTTCTAAGCAAAATAAAAATAAGCTCATCTCTATTTTAAAAAGACACAAGCAAGAGTTTGCTTGGAAAACAACAGACATTCCTGGAATTTGTCCGTCTTTTTGCAAACATAAAATTCAGCTCTTAGAAGACAAAAAAACAGTTGTTCAAAAACAAAGACGATTAAATCCAAACATACAAGAACCATTATGGGTTGGTAAGTATGCGTCGATTATCGTAAACTCAATGAAGCAACCGCAAATGACCACTTTCCTTTGCCATTCATGAATCAAATTTTAGAAAGACTCACAGGAAATAAATATTTATGTTTCCTTGATGGTTTTTCTAGATAATTTCAAATACCAATCGATCATATGGATCAAGAAAAAATAACCTTCATATACGCTTACAGGCGAATGCCTTTCGGTTTATGTAATGCTCTCGCTACTTTTCAAAGGTGCATGTTGGTTATCTTTCATGACATGATCGAAGAATCCATGAAGTATTCATGGATGATTTCTCTGTCTTTGGAAACTCCTTTGATAAGTGTCTAAATAACCTTGATAAAATGCTTCAACATTGCAAAGATGCAAATCTTATCCTTAACTCGGAAAAATGTCATTTTATGGTTAAAGAAGGAATGGTGCTTGGACACAAAGTGTCCAATGCAGGCCTAGAAGTTGAAAAAAGCCAAAATCAACATAATCTCTAAACTTCCAACCCCTACTAATAACAAAGGCATTAGAAGTTTTCTAGGACATGCCAAGTTTTACCGACGTTTTATAAAAGACTTATTAAAAATTACCCGTCCCTTAACTAAGTTACTTTAAAAAGATACTCCATTCGAATTCAATGATGAATTTCACAAAGCATTCAATTCATTAAAAGAAAAACTCACATGTACTCCTGTGATCATAAGCCCAAATTGGAACCTTCCATTTGAGCTTATGTGTGATGCAAGTGAATTCACAATTGAAGCAATCTTAAGACAAAAAGTGGTAAACACTTTCATCCTATCTATTTTGCAAGCAAAACCCTTAATGCAGCTCAAGAAAAATATACAGTTACTAAAAAACAACTAACAGTTGTAGTATTTGCATTCGACAAATTTTGACCCTATTTGATATTATCCAAAATGATTGTCTACATTGATCACTTAGCTTTAAGACACCTATTCAAAAAGCAAGATGCTAAGCCACATCTTATACGTTGGATTCTGCTATTTCAAAAATTTGATATCGAAATAAAAGACAAAAAAGGTACAGAAAATGTTGCCGCCGACCACTTATCTCGGATTGATAATGATGGGACAAGTGATGACAGTGATGTCGACAATAACTTTTCTGGAAAAACTCTTATGGAAATAACCACCAAAGACACACCATCGTTCACAGACTTTACAAACTATTTGGTAGGTGATATTATACCTAAAGGAATAACGTATCAACAAAGGAACAAATTCTTCTCTGACCTCAAAAACTACTTTTAGGAAGACCCCTATCTTTTCAAAGTATGTTTAAACGATATGATCTGACGCTGTGTCTCAGGACTAGAAACTCATACCATTCTTGATCAATGTCACTATGGACCTACCACAGCTAAAAAAGTCTTAGACTCAGGCTTTTACTAGCCAACAATTATTAAAGAAGCTCATACTTTAGTATGCCTTTACGAAGCGTGTAAAAAAACTGGGAATATATCCAAACGTGATTGATTTGTCATTGTATGGTGTATAATTTTATGATTCAAGTTTTAAATTTATATTTTGCCGACTTAAACAAAAATAACACTTTAACGGACAGTGAACTCGGTCGATGGTAGATTCGTGGTAAGTAGGGTGTCAAACACTTGAAGCAAGGTTAAATCTCTTAATTTATTAATATTTTGGTTATCTAATCTAAGTTAATTATAATCTAAGTCAAACCTATGCTAATCCTATGTTAGTTCTAATCCTAATTCTAACAGGTAAAAGGGGGTTTTCAGTCTGAGAGACTGGCACGAGTTTGGTGGTGACTATAATCAATTCAAGACACTTTAACCCATGCAAGCAAATTAACCTTAGATAAATGAGCGATCGAGCCTTATGATAGAAAACTGTATTAGCCATCATTAATCTGATTAGAAGTTGGTTTGTTTATTCAGTTCAATGATTACTTATCTCAAAGTGGCATATCGTTCTTATACTTAGGCGGGACTTCATCCTAAGACCTAGACACATTAATTCTGTCACAATTAAAGCATCCGCATAAAGCATCCTTATTTGCTGATTATAATCTATCTTAGGGATTAAAGCAATGGTGATCTTGTTAAACCCTAGCTCATAGAGACTTTACCCACTTACTGTTTAATGGTAATTTATACTCTAGTAGTCCACTTGTCTAACTATCTAATGGAATCAGAACGTTATTTGTTAAATTATCTAGGTTCACTTGCTAGTCAACTTGTTCAATAAACCAAAGGCAATATCCGATTACTAGTAAATCCAGAAGCATATCTTTAGCACGGATTTAGAAGGAAAATATTTTTGATCCTATGATTCTAGATGTAAAGATCACTATATGGAGAGCCATCTCGGCATCTAGATTACTTGGTCCGTATCACTAGATCCAATTGAATGATAGGTCGCATACAAAAACACGTAAACAAGTATATTGATAAACACAAACAAGTATACAACGATAAATTAAGAAATCGAGATATAAACAAAACCAAACATTCAGGTCTTCATAATAATGGCTAATACCTGAAGGTATTAGCCGTCAAACATCAAAATTAATACAAGAATAATGGCTTAGACAAGGTAAACTAACTCATCAATTAATATTATACCTCCTTTTTGATATATAATATATACATATAGAA
>BQNB010080741.1:0-17677 GCA_026074375.1 Tanacetum coccineum
AACACCGTGCATACTAGGCCTTGAAGAATTGTAATCCAGATCTGATCGTTGCTGGTGAAAAATGAATGTTCCAGTTACACGAATTAGATGAACTTAGATATCAAGCCTATGAAAACTCTCGATTATACAAAGTAAGAACCAAAGTCTGACACGATAGAAAATTAAGAATGGGAAAAGAATTCAAACATGGAAACAAGGTCCTGCTCTTTCACTCAAAGTATAAATTCAAACAGCCGAAACTCAAATCTCGCTGGTTAGGACCGTACGTAGTGAAACATCAATATCCATCCGGGTATGTTGAACTCTATGGAAAAGATGGAAAAACATTTATTGTTAATGGCCATAGACTCAAACTATATCATGAAGAATAAGATTATAATGACAATAGGGAAACAGTTACTCCCTTCTTTCCCAAAGAATGACTCACCAAGTTCGAGTCTAGCTAACGACTCTCTTAAAAATTAAGCACTTCTCAGGAGGCAACTCGTGCTTCACTTAAGTGTGGAGGAGTCCCTCCTCTATTCTTCCATTCATATCCTTTATTTATTTTCTAAAAAAAACAACAACAAAAATATTTTCTTTTTTTGTGCTTTTGTGTATTTACTTTTATGCAGGTTATATAGCTTAAAGATTTGGAAAATTATGAAGTCTGCTCAAGGATAACTCTCTTGCAGCTACATTTCTCTATGCCTCAGGAAGTACCATTTTCCCTTAATTTTCCCAATTTTATCTCTATTATCAGTTATCACATTGAGGGCAATGTTCAACTTAAGTGTGGAAGGGAGCCTAATAGGAAAAATTAATCATATCCCTCCATGTTTGCCCTGCCAAAAATTTTGCCAACCGGTATCTCAAAAATTAATATGCTTTCAAAATTAAAAAAATGCTCTTAGTAAGGCAAATCCAACCGGATTGACACTATAGCTAGCACAACCCAGTACACTAAATTGTGAGAATTATAAGCCTTTAGAATATTCGGGTACCCACTTTTGGTACCTAAGATAATTGATGCCTTTAGCTTGTTCGAGTTAAGGAGTGAGCACTCATATGTATCTATTCCATCATTATGGATGTGTATATGTGGTTTTGTCGCCTTTTCTTGAGCAATGATATTGGTTGATAATTATATTTGAATGAGCCGGTAATTTAGAAGCTCTAGAACTTGTGCTTGATCATCATTTACTAGACCGAAGCCTGATTAATCATATGTTTCCCGCAAGTTTCTGTTCTTGTAAGCACTCCCTTTGATGCTAAGTTGCTGAAATACCTAAGTAAAGAAGTTGAAAGATGAAGTTCTGTGCCAAGCCTTAGTTATTGTATGAAAAAAATATGTGTAATATATATATATATAATATTATATATATATTATCTATATTATATATATATTATATATATATATACATATATATACATATTATATACTACATACATACTTTTACATACATCATACATATATATCTATATAATTTATAATATATATATTATATTTATTTATATATATATGTGTGTGTGTGTGTGTGTGTGTAATATATATAGTAGTTCAAAGAAATAAAGGCTTAAGTTCTGGCATATAAAGATTAGTATATGCTCCTGCTTCAGTATCAAGTTTTGCCCTTCGGTCAGGTTTATGTGTCAAGTACAAGCCTATGGTAGCTGTTTAGATTATGTCTGTGCAAATTGAGTGTCTCACAAAAATATATAAACCCTATCTGAGTGGCTGAGTGAATTCTAAATCAAACACATTCCATATGTTAGGTGCTCTGTTATATGTCAATGCCTAAAAAGGTATCTAAACCTGTAAACATTTGTAAAATCAAAATTTTCTCCACGTCATGATAAATGATTTTATTTTCTCGCTTTGATTGCTTGAGGGCAAGCAATAGCTAAGTGTCGAGGGATTTGATAACGCCCAAATTATACATGTTTTCGGTGGCGTTATTCGTATATATTTAATCATTTCTCGTGAACTTTCAATACTTAATAGCATGAATTGCTTGCAGGTTCACTTGAAGACATCCCGAGGATAAACACAACAAAGATCGAGTATTTATATGCTAAAGAACACAACATACAAGAAAAAAATAAAGATAAAGTTCAAGTTCAAAAGTGCAAAAGTACGCCGCACTTTGCCTTTGTGCGCCGAACTTCTCCTCAAGTCAAAGAAATAAAGACTTAGTCAAAATTCAGCATTAACTCCACAAGTACGCCACACTTACTATATTGTGCGCCGCACTTCCCATCTGACTATGAAGAATTAATGAAGACATTAATGCCACTGCATAAAAACATAAGTACGCCGCACAAATTATCTTGTGCCCCGCACTTCTTCACTAAACATTTATTACCCTCACATTTAATCACCAAGTACGCCACACAAATATCTTTGTGCACCGCAATTTCACCCTTCACCTAGCCTATAAATAGGAGACGAATTTCACACATTTCAAAGCGTCCAATAATCATTCTCTCATTCGTCCTTCTTCATTCTTTCATACAACAATCTCACACACCACTTCCCACATCCACCAAGCATAAACACCTTACCCTTTTAAAGATTCAAGATCAAACAACCAAGAACGAAGAAGATCATCATACTAGTTTAGTAAAACAATGAAGTTTATTGTTGACTCAAGCGATGTTATGAACTACTTAGCCATGAGAGGCTAAATCTCTCATCACTACTCGGTGACGTTATGATAATAAATAAGTGTTTGGTATTATCTTGATCCTATTAATCTCAAGCTTATGTTGCGATCATGTTATATCTTATCTTATCAGTTTTTGCTTATCAATCTTAGATTATATAATCATATCGATATAGGTCGAAAGACCCTTTATGATCTATGTGGTTTTAAGGATTTGTCTATGATCTTTAATGTTTATGTCGAGAAATCCACCTTCGTAAGTTGATAAACAAAATAAGTTTTTATATAATAGTTGCCAGATTATTTGAGTGACACATTTGGTCTAGTCAATTACATATAAGTCTTGAGTTAATCAAGTTAATTTGTGAAAACCTTTTTTGACGAGAAATCCTTTTTATAAGTTAAGGTTCCATCTTCGAGGTCATAATCATTTCCAACACTTATGAATTGTTTTCAACTATCCGAGTAGTCAACTTTATTATTACTGGTAAAAAGTTATTTGCAAAATTGTTAAAGTCTGTTTTTCTGATTATTTGAATACTACTCAAATCCATGTGGACGACCTTGTCTTACCTAAAAAGATTATACTACATACGTGGGTTATACTTTTACACGTGTGTTTCCCTATAATAAAATTGGTATTTTCAGTCATTATAAATTTAAAGCTTTTGAAACACATCACAATCTTAAATAAACAAACCAAACATTAAATTATCATAAACATGGCTAATACCTAAAGGTATTAGCCAATATCCATTGTAACTACACAAATGTCATAGATGAATGATTAAGGTAAGCTAAACAATAATGAACGATACCCAAAACTGAACGTGTATTTAGAGTACAGAAATTATAAGGGATTTCCTATGAATTGAAGTGCTTTGCAGGACCTTCTTGGCTTCTCTTCTTTTCTAAAAATCAAACTTGGTGGTTAATTGATTAATCAGTCTCTAAAAGGCTCCATTGCCTCCCTAAAATTCATAATAAGGTTCGGTATTTATAGAGTCTGGAATTTAGTTGATACGCCGTATTGAAAGGGTTCAATACGACGTATTAAGGTTTCTTGGCGTGGGCTCTACGATTATTATATTCTAGAATATTCCATGACTTGTACTTTAATACATTACTCTTCAGTTATCTGATCCCTTATATATTAGCTTTTTGTAAAACGTGTTTAAGCATAAAGAATCAGTATAAAAATTGCAAAAATATTTTTTACAGTATCGTATCTTACGTGATCTCAGGCCTATTGAAATTTCACAGTGAGTTCTTTAAAGAAAAGAGCAGAAAGTGATGCCCTCAATGAAAAGAACCATGCAATTGAAGCCGAGTATGTTGCAGAGTTTTGTTTTCAATTGAATCAGTAAATGTTTTATATTTTATCAAACTAACAATTTGTTTTCATACTGGGAAACAACGTGTTGCAGACGAAAACGCGGATGTTCCAAAACAACAATCAGAAACATTGGCAGGTAAAGGTGCATTTATATATTAAGTCTTTCTTTAAATGATGGCGCAAGAACAATGAAAGATTTTTTTAAGTATTTTTGTTTTATGTAGATCAAATACCGTGTTTTTAATTTTTTTTGGAATTTATGGAAATAGAATACGTTTTCTAAAATTTTAGGTATATTTTAGTTTCAATAGTTCTGACGTAGTGGACCGGTGCTTATAAAATTTGACAATGATTTTGAAGGCTTATATGCGATTATAGATGCTGATGTTATCTGTTTTTATCTTATGATATTTAGTCGTAAGTATTGTGCTTACTTTATTCTATTTCTTTAACTTCCATACACGTATGCGGGCAAATACGTCTAATTATTTGGTAGAGGAGTGAATTTTAAACATTGGCATGTCAGTTGAAGGGTCATGTGTTCGGATTTGTGGATTTTATGTAGTGTTTAGAATGTGATACGTGACGTGATTAGTTTCATATTGTTTGTTTAAACTTTCTCGAGTATTTTAAAAGGTAACATGTGTTCATAGTTATTGGTTCTATGGAAATTAGATAATTGCAAATTGTAACCACTATTTGATTATGATTTTGCCACACACTTACGTTTTTAGTAGCTGACTTTGCTTGCAAAAAATAAAAATAAATTCGACATTGTTATTGAGTGATGCATTAAGGCACATATATAATGCTTAATCTGCTATATATTCCTTATGGTTGTCTTTTGTTGTTACAGCTTTGGCCTTATTAATATGTAGTATCTTATTTTTCGCGGTTACATATAAGTGATACACATGTTCATTAAAATGGTCCTATAGACGAGGCATAGTGTAAAAACCTCATGTCATATATGAAGTGTCGAAAAGAGAAACATGAAAGAAAGAATGAAAACAAAAGGAGTGTGCGCACTGCCATAAATCTTTTGAAAAAATTGGCGTCTGCTGTGATATCCGAAGAACCTGAAAAAGATGAAAATGAATACCAACTTGAGGCAGACGATATTGAAATTGTTTCCTATGATGATTTTTATTTGGCATACTCTTCCGATGACTCCTATAAATTTCCTCTATAAAGTATGCGGTAACTTGTGTTAAAAATATTTGTACATGATTATTGGTTATCAATTGCACTCATTTTGTCAATTGCATATGTACTTGCAATTGCATACATCAAGACATATTATACTCGTTGCATTTTATGTCAAACATACGCGTTTATTTTATTTGTTATTAAATTTGATGAATCATAAAATATGTCTTATATTAATAATCGGATATTAGGCTTTACAGCAACGCCCGGCCGCCTGATGCCTCATTACAAACATGAAATTAAAAACTAAATAATTTATAGTAATGAAAGTATTCATAAATATTGATAACAATCAAAATGAATTAAATGAGTGTTAATGATGTTTGAAGTATTTTAATCTTGATGATATCAGCATGAGAAGTGGTTAAGAATGGAGGAAATTCGTATAGAACTTATGAGATTATGAAAAGTGTAAACCTAAGTCAGTTTTAAGGATGATATTTATAACACACACACACAAAACTACCGATCGCGTGGCTGTGGCTTTATTTGATTTGGGGATGCATGAGTTTCAAGTAATAAAGTTTTTTTGGGTATCTTTAGTGAATATTGTTTTTGGGTTTTGTTATTTGATTGAGTTTGTGTAATTGTTTTCGTTTTTTTGTTTTGTAAAGGTGAAGGGGATTTTTCGGCGAGTCTGTGTTTATGACCGACAAGATTACCGGCGGTGAAGGATACGAATGCCGTGAAGGGTGGAAAGGTATGTTACTTATTAGAACCGCTTATTTTCTTATTGGGTTATTGCTTTATAGTCTATATTTGGTTTTAATTAGCATTTTCCGTGTGGATTTTTGCTTATGAGTGGCTATTATTGGTATCATTATTTGGCTTTTTTATAGGTATGCATGAAAGTAGATGATGACATGTTGCCTATGAAGGTTCTGTGTTAAGTTTAGCCTATTAGGCTGTTTTACGGGTATGAATGACAATAGATGATGACTGATTGTTATTGGTAACACTAGGATTTTTAAGCTGCAACTGAATAAGTAGGTACACGATTTATTGTTAAAATTTCTTGATGAATAAGAGTGTCTTAACAAACTGGTATTTGCACTTTTTTGGTAGGTAAACAACAGAAACACGCTTTTGCTTGCAATGTTATTCTCTCAATTGGTCCATTTGAGATGCGAATTTGTTGCGTTACCGGTGGTTTATTTGCTGAAGTAATTTTTTGTTTTCGCTGGCAAAGGTGTTAGGTTAGGTTTTGGTAAGGAATAACATGCTTTGGTTGTCGACGTTTTATGATGAATAGAAGGACCATAACACACTAACCTTTGTAATTTTTTCGTGCAGGGAATCAACCGGCACACGGTTTTCACTATTTATGGCTACATCAGTTGCAATGTTACGTTTTTTGTCAGTTTAGGCCAGCTGAGAAGCTGTTGCGTTGCTGATGCTTGCTTTACTATCTCTCGGTCTTAACAGGTTAGAAACTTTTACGCTATCATCCAGTCTTTATGAGATGAGAAATTTTTGACCTTTCTTAATTGTTGCTGATTGTAGTAGTTGGGGCGGATGTGTGATTAACGTTTACATTCTCAACGCGAATAAAAGATTTATAGTCTCGCAGGTATTTGTTTTGTAAATTCACGTTCTTTCCGGTTTTCTTCGAGATTAATGAATTCAAGTTTCAACTTTTTTGTTCAAACTTGAATACAGGTACAATGAAAGTGGAATGAAAGCTGCAGGCGCACATGTAAAGTATTTCACCCTATGGAGTGAGTTACCAAGTCACCAAACAGATTCAAAGAAGTACAGATACATTAATCGGTTTAAATAATTTTGCCCTATTAACAGATTGAATGCTTATTCTCTGATTGTTTACCTTTATAGTTGTTAAATTGTAATACTTATGTTTTTTCGGTTATTGCAGGTGCCACTAGATTTGACTGTGAGCTAATGTATTAGATGTCACGTTCCGACCCTTTCCTTAATGAATGGATCAATTTGGGTTGTAGTCTACTCTTATCAATCAAATGGGTCGATGAATAAGATAACAAAAAATAGCTAAAAGAACGGGTTGATCAGGTTGAAATTCTCCCAAGTGCTTATTGTGTTTTGTAGTTTTTATTGAACAAATACAGTTTTTTACTTGACCAAAAACTGTTCATAGGTCAACCCTGATATGTGATTTGTGATTTTACAGAGCTACAATCCTGAAAAAGACATACAGTAGATGACATAACCGAACTTAAGGACGAGGTACGTATGGGACACTGCCGGGCAAGAAAGGTACGTATAACCCTCTCTTTCTTTCATCGTCTTTTTGTTGATCTTTGCTTCATGCATCAACGTGTATGTCACGAAACTTTTAATGCACAATAGATATATAAACAATGACATTGATTTAAGGTATATGGGAGGTATGTGGATCATGATTGGTTTTAAAACGGAAGATACTAAAGCTAAGTTTCAGTCGTGCTTAGGCGCGACATCATGGTTTTCTCTACTCATACAAGCGTCCAAAGAGTTTGTTATTGATGAACGTATCACTTGGGTAGACATTGAAGGAATACCTCTCAAATTATGGTCAAAAGTTACGTTTAATTAGGATTGTCGCTAAAATGGTGGGTGGTAAGTGTAAGATGCTTTATTTGGTATAAATTAAGATGAATGGTGTTTGACTATAGTAGAGGTTAGTGTATTCTTATTATGGGAAAATCAAAACCTATCGAACGTTCCAAAAATATCATTCATAAAGGGAATGAGATTTTCTCGGTGAGAGCCAGAAAGGAAACCATGGGTGGATTTCCTGATTTTGAATGAACAAGAAGAAGGATAATAGGAATCGGAAGACGAGCAATCCGTAGGTTTAATTAAGGAAGACTTTGATGGTAGTGATGTAGAGAAGGGAAGGGGATATTACCCGTTAGTATGGTTCCAGGGACTCGGAGAAGGAAGATGTGACTGTGAAGCTGAGAGAAAGTATGATTTTGATAGTTATAATTCTTTGACCTTTTTGAGCTTTATTGCTATTGAATAAAAAGAGGAAATGTGGAGGTGATAATGGAATAAGTCGAATGAAACAGTGAGTATTCATTTCTCCGGGTTTTACTCTTGTGACGAAACAGCAGTTTGAGTGTGATAAGAAAGTCTGATGGGTAATAATGAAAAGGCAGCGGGTCTGGCACGAAAAGGGGAATCGGGTTTTATTGGTTCAAGGTAAAAGCAACAAGATTAGAGAAACTTAAAAAGGACGGGGGGGTTCGTTATAAATGTTATGGAGGAATTGATACATGGTGGAAGACGATTGGGTTACCACTATGGTAGGATGTATCGAAAAATATTAAAAGAAATAATTGAAATTCAAGGAGGAAAAGAGGGAAAATGAGGTTTTTAAATGATTATGGATTCTCTCTTAACGTTCAAGGCCTAACCCTAGGGCCAAAAAAGATTGGGTTAGGAGATTTGTTTTCTCATAAGGTGAATTTCTCTAACCTTTCAAGGACCAAGATGGAGGCTGTTCTTTGAATTGATGTTAAAAAATGTTGTTGGGGGGTTAAACTATGTTTTAAGTATGTGTAAGATCCGGCGGTTGGTAATTCGGGAGGAATTTTATGTGTGTGGGCGGAGAAATCGGTTTTTAAGAAAAACACAATTTGACGATCTTTCCAATTATGTTTGTTATGTCTTTAGCGGGTCTTGGGTTAATTAGAGGTTGTAAATCTATTTGATATCTTTCGGTGTATGCTCCTCAAGAAATATGTCCGAAAGAAAATGATGTTATGGATTATTTGGTTCATGTGCTTACTAACTGGGACGGGAGAGGTGTGTTCTTATGGGAGATTTTATTAAGCTTCGATTCAGAATGAAAGATTTGGCTACGTTTATTTCATGCTCATGGCTGCGGATGTTTTAATAGATTTATTTAGCTCAAGCAAATCTTCAAGAGATCCCCCTTGGAGGTTGTTCTTTCACTTCTGCGTGTCATAGATCCGCTAAGCAGATGAGTGTAGACGGTTTCTTATAGTCGGAGGCTTTTGGTTTGGGTGTGAATCCTATCTTTTCGGCTTTACACGTTGGAATAGGTTACCTATCGGTCATAGACCTATTTGTTGCGTGATTCTTCCCATGATTTGGCCCTTATACCGCTTTTAGGTTGTATCTTATTGGTTCGTAGATAGACGGGAAAAATTTGAAGAGATGATTTGAAAAGCTTGTGTGAATGTCCAATGTTGATGGTAATCCTTGTATGTACTTGATTGTATTGATTGAAAGTTCTCAAAACATCACAGTGTAGTTCGGTGAGTGGAATGGCAGAAGTTGACTATCTGAATAAGTGTAAAACAGGGCTTCTAGGCTTTTAAAAAAAGATCTCCATGACTTAGAAATTGGTTATAGATCAATGGAAAATGCCTACGGATGATATTCTCTATAAAAGAAATGGCGATTCATTAAAGACCATCCAAATGAACGGAGAAAGGTGGATAATTTGGGGACGGCGGCGCAAAAAAGTCTAAGATAAAACATGGGCAATAGAGAGGGAGACGAGTCTACAAAGTTTTATAATGGGATTTTAAATAAGAAAGTAATCACTCTTGGTATACGTGGATCTGGAGTTCCTTAAAAGAATGGTATGTGGATCGATCAATCCGGCTGTGGTTTAAAAAGGGTTCTTGGAGCATTTTAGTCTCGCGTTCCAGCACAGCACCTCGTCGTATTCGACCGTGCTCATTATTTGTTTTATCGTACGATTTTATTGAGACTGAATAAAAAAATGGAATTGAAGGTGATATATCGTAACAAGAGATTAAGCCGGTAGGGTGTGGGTGGGATTGTGTGGATTTGATAAATCTTCGGGACGGATGGAGTACTTACTTTTGGTTTCATTATAAGATATTGGTTCTTTAATGAAAAGGATGTTTTAGGGCGGCGGTTCCAACATTTTTTTACTTCCGTAATTTTTAATGGTTGTACTGCGTCGTCTTATTGCTTTTGATCCTAAGATTTACGGCACTGCTTAAATTGGTTAAGGACTGTCAATCCAAATTAGTTTATAGGGGAGCTTATATAAACTTTTTACGAAGAAATTTTGGTAATGTCTATGTTGGTGTGTGGGTGACTTACTTAGGTAGTGAGGTTCAATCGGCTTTTGTGGCGGATAGACAAATTCTAGACGGTCCGCTCATTCTCAACGAGGTTTCTTCCAATGGTGTAAGCGTGAAAACAAACAAACCGTTTTATTTTCAAGATTGATTTGAAAAGGCTTATGATTCCGTTAGTTGGCTTTTTTAGGAGACGTTTTAATACGTTTGGGCTTTGGTGCTTATATGGTGTGGTTGGATACAAGGAATGCCTTCGCTCTTCTCGTGGTTCGGTTTTGTAAAATCGGAAGAACAACGGAGGATTTTCAATTTTATAAAGGCTTGTATAAAAACACAATGGGTGATCAGTTATTCTCCTTTTCTTATTTATATTGGTTATGGAGAGTCTTCATTTGTCCTTTAAAAGAGTGGAGGATGCGGGTATGTTTAATGGTATCAAGATTAATCTATCTATGACTTTTCCTCAACTGTTTTATTCGGACGATGCTATTATTCATGGGTCAATGAGGAAGCGGAATATGATACTTTAATGTATATGTTAAAGTGGTTTGAACGGGCTTGAGCTATGTATTATTCTTTAGTAAGTAAACTTTTTAGTAGTTAGCTGGTTTCGATAGAGAAGGTCGAGAAGTTACGAGACATATGGTTGTGAATTACTTAATACTCCGTTTTTGTTTTGGGCACTCGAAAGTATGGGGGATGTATGTCTCGGACTAAATCATGGGATGAGGTTATGACAAATTGGTGATCGACTTTCTAAATTGAAGATGAAAACTTTGTCTATTGGAGGTATGGTCACTCTTCTTAAAGCTTGGGTTTTGGTCTATCCTATTTATCATATGTCTATTTTTAAGGTTCCTAATTTGGGTTTAAAGTATGGAATCTATCCTCGGGTGTCTACTTTTTTAACTGTTAATGATCTGATAGTATAAAAATACGTTCAAGACCTGCAATAACGTTTTGGACGTCTGATTTGATGAAAGACAGAGAAGATTTTGAGATTGAAAATGGCAGTTTTGGAAATGTTGAATTGATACCATTTGATGATGAGTCTTTTAAAGAACAATCATTTCAGAAAGATGTTAGTTTTTTCTATTCCAATAATTATATTACATTAGTATTTGTTGTTTATTAAATATTCTTATATATTTTTTTTGCCTTTTTTATTAATCAACAGTTGCAGTTTGTTAAAGATAAAATTGAAACAAGATTATTTATTCTGAGAGATGAAAAAAACAAGCTAAACAAATTTATAGCAGACTCGGTCTTAATGTTTCCCGAAGATATTAAGATAAAGGAATTGAAAGGATTGTTTGATGATATATTCTCTCAGAAAAAAGTTGATGATCCTGATTGTTCTCGTGATTTGAATGTTATAGGTAATTAAAATTTATTAATATACAACTTTTGAAAAATTTATCAGAATTTGTGGATCTTATTTTATTATAATTAAACATATGTAGGAAGTGGTGCTGCTGATGTTAATTGTGAAAACCAAGGAATCAATGATGATGTGTTTGAAAATATTGAGGATCCAATCGCTATAGAAACTAATCATGAATATCAAGTTTTTGAAGAAACTGATGCTGCGATTCCTTATAAAGAAGATGTTGTCACTGAAGTTTCAAATCTTGATGATAATCTTGCTGGTAAGTCTTTGGTTAATAATTTATATGCATTTCAAATTAATAATTATATTTTTGCATTCATTCATGACCCAGGAGCTCAAACGAGAAAAAGACGCGGAAGGCCAAAGAAATTACCTAAGAAAACTCAGAATGATGAAACGAGAAAAACGCTTGGAAGGCCAAAAAAATTATCTAAGCAAAGTCAGAATGAAGAAAGCTCACCGGCTGCAACTGTTGCACAGGCAACAACTACTTCACAATGTTCACCAACTGCAATTAATCATCCTTCAACTAATTTACGGCTGCCTTCTAAGCATAAAAGATTATTAGAAGGGGTGTGTTATGGTCTATGGTGGTTCATTTGGGCTTTTCGGAATAAGAAGATTTTTGGCGTTGTTCCTTCTTCCAAGGCGAATATTTTTGATGATCTAGTGCTATCGTCTTTCTTTTGGTGTCGTTATAGATGTAAAGCTACGTTTAGTTGGGTGGATTGGTTAAAAAATCCTCACCTTGTGTCCTTGTAATGTTCTAGCTTCTTGCTAGTGTTTTCTTTTAATAAAATTCGTCGTTCAAAAAAAAATAGTATATATAGCATGATATATAATCAAGTGTTATTTGATCTAATGGTATAATTCTATAAACATCTAATCCTTATGAAATGATGTTCTTAAAAGTATTCCAGAATCAGCCCTTATCATGATTTGATAAAAATCATGGTATATCATAATCCTTATAGTCTGTCAAAAAGAAAAAATGTTTTACAAAAAGAAGACGGACTTAGATTTTGGAATATTTGTGGTCGTGTGCAGGTTGTGTGTTGCAGCTACATGTTTTGTTAATCTGCATAGTTTGTGGTACTCTGTTAGTAATTGTAGGTTAAGTGATTTCTCTATTTAGTTTGTTTATGTCGAATGTTTAATTGATTCTGTCCCATGGTAGTGCTGTGTGCTTTTCCAGTATGGTCCTCGCTTCCCTTATTTATTCTTGATTGAGGAGTTGGAATTCCATTCCGTTGTATTAGTTTGTTTGTGTTGTAATTATATCTATATAATTTGTATTTCCTGAATATTTTTTTAATTTTGTTTTTTAAGTTTTTGTAAATAATTTCGTCTCAGTGAAAATTATGACAAAGGATTAAGCATTCCTCTTTTCTAGGTATTTTTTAATAATAGAAGTGAAAAAGTATGCAGTCTGTCAAAAAGAAAAAATCGTTTTACAAAAAGGAAGATACAGGACTCGAACCTATAACCTCTCCTATGAGAGACCAACACCTAATCCACTGCGCTCTTGGGCTTTTTCATAAATCATTTGCACCTATAAATTTCTTATATGCATTTTTTAGTTATAGTTTATTTAGCTTATTTTATTTTTATAACTTATCCGGTTTTGTTTTTGGAGTTATTTTTCTTTGAAAAAACCTCCTTTTTTGCTTTAAAGTATTTATAGATTAAGATTAATTTTATAAATTAAGTTTAGGATATAATATTTATTATTGAGAGGTTATTGTTTGATCCGTATCTTAGCGAATGAATACCGCTATATACGTTTTAAAAGTAATCTTTGTAAGATCCTGGGCTAGAGTCTTTAAACGTTTTTTCAATACTTCTAAAAAGTCATGGTCGTATAAGTTAGAGTTCAATATGCGAGAAAATTAAAATCAAAAAAAAAACATTTTAACCCATACACATAGGGTGTGAGCAGGAAAAATTGAAAAAACGAAAACGTATCTAACCGAAAAAACGAACCGATTTGACAAAACCGAACCGACCAACTACTAATTTGTTCTTTGTGGATATGGGTTTGGCAATCTAAACCGAAACACCGAATTCATTAAAATAATATATTTTTTAAATATTTATATAATATATATAATACTAATTATCCTAATATAAAAAACACTTTTTATGCTTGAAATACTTTTTTTTTTCTAAATATTTATGTAATGATTATTTTTTTTAATTAAATAGTAAAATTCGGGTTATTCGGGGTCAACCTGAGAACCGAACCGAATTCTGTTTTCGGTTCTCGGTTCGGTTCTGTTCGGTTTGCAGGTTAACCTAAAAAAAAATAACCGAACTAACCGAATAACCCGATAACAGAACTGATCAACACCCTTACATACACAAAAGAAAAAAAAACCTTTAACAATTTTTTTTACTTGGACTTGTTGGGCTATTCTTGGGCTATAACTTAAAAAAGTCATGGTTGGTATAACTTAATAAGCTTAGCCCATACCTAGAAGATGACAAAATTTTAAAACCCTCTATAGAAGAAACAAGAATAACTTCTTAAAACCTATTATTCTTCATTTCCTCATCATCATAAAAAAAAACCCAAGCAAACTGAAACGCCGATTACCAAATGGAAGAACATAATCTAATTGAAACGGTTTGTTATAAAAGAAGAAGAAAAAGTATTGCAAAAAATCTAGTTACTAAGAATAAAATTGTTTCGTTTGTTTCTAGTAAGTTTTTTATAAATATACTTATATTTTTTTATTATTTTGATTCATAATTTATTCATATTTTTATGTTTTTGTTTATTTAGATGATTCTGAAGATTCTATTCATGAAGAGGATGCTAGTATAAATCCGAATGAAGTCATTAAAGGTATATTTAATTCCTTAGTAAGCATTCTATAATATGTGTGTTTAGGGATTTTATTCTGCATAATGTTTGTAAAAATTTATACGGTGTAGGATGATATATCGTGGTCTAGGTGAAGCTCTTTTATTCTATTATTAATTTTGATTTTTTGTTTGATTATGCACAAAATTGTTGTCTTTTAAACATTTTACATTTTGTGTGTTTAAAGTTCAGTAGTAGTATTTATGCCCCTAATGAAATTGCAAACTATTGTCATTTCTCGAGAAATTTGACTTTTCTCTGATGTTTATGCAACTGCATTACTGCATATTATTTGCTACTCCATTTTTTAGTTTGAGGTTTAACATTCATATGTGTACGTACTTACTTTGGTATCAATGAATAATAATTGTGAAACAACACGAGTTTAACTCGACTGTGATGGGTAAACCTTTGTCCATATATGATCCTTTGACTCATGCAGACTTCCACAGTCGCACTCCCATATGCAAAATTGTTTGAAGTTTATTGAAGTAAAAGTAACACTTATGAAAGACAAGGTAAAACTTGAAAGCTTTTAGCATGGTCACTATTATAGTATTATAGTTGGTTGGTTAGTAGGTAAAAACACTTTAAAACGACAATGTGTTGGTAATTTGACTTGTAGTTTTGAGGCCTGACAAAGGCTGTAAAGAATCGAACAAAGGTGAACGTAACTCAATTTGATTTGGATTTTGCATTTCCTGTTTACCATATCAAGATTGTTATGATTTTTTTGGCAAACAAATCATTGTTTATATGGACTTTGAGCTCAAAAACTATGTATAGTACTCGAATTTACGATTTATACCATAACAAACGGATCACCATGACCGCCTCATCACCGTCGCCTACGTTAGGCCACATGATTGACGAGGGTCTTCTTCGGCTAATGAGACTTCGTGGTGAAAGATAGCGTGTTATGTTGTAACCATGTATGTTATTTAACATGTGATATTTATTTCACATGTGATATTTATAAGGGTCATCCTTTAAATAATTTTGTTTATATTATAACTTTTAAAAGAATTTTTACAGATGTTATTAAATCAGTTGCTGAAACTATAAATTATGAAGATCAAGATGTTGAAAAAACTCCTGTATCGTCATCTGATAAAAAGCGTGGGCGGCCAAGGAAACAATCATATCTTGGAAACGTTAAAGGTTAGTATACTTCTCCACTTTAGTACCAGTATATCACTTTAGTTACAGATGCATATCTAAATTATGTTGAACAAATATAGTGTACAAGAAGTGTAAGAGTTATTAAGATGGTGGATGTTCATATCTGATCATTTTTACTCTCATAATGCATTACACAAAACCACTTAGGAAATAATTTCACATGTGAAAATATTGATAAAATAATTATTACATAATAACTTTCACATGTGAAATTTCTCATAATAGTAGTTATGTATCAGTATTGTATTACATAAAACTTTGCACATGAAAGTACTAAATTATTTTGTTTTACAAAATGCTCAGTTATCTGTATCAGTATTGTACTTTCACACTTTTCCTACTTTAAGTCATCACCATTATTTTATCATAAGTAAGTCACCATAGTATTACAAAAGTCATAGGTATGATCCTTTGACTCGACTGTGATGGGTAAACATTTGTCCATATATGATCCTTTGACTCATGCAGACTTCAACAGTCGCACTCCCATATGCAAAATTGTTTGAAGTTTATTGAAGTAAAAGTAACAATTATAGTATTATAGTTGGTTGGTTAGTAGGTAAGAACACTTTAAAACGACAATGTGTTGGTAATATGACATTATGTAATTCATAATTTATTTTTAGGGTTTTACGCGTTTACTCTTAAACCGTAAACTTTAAGTTAAATCGCGTAAACTGAAAATGATCATACAATGTAAACGGGCATTAAACGATTAAATGTTTACATCAAGCAAGTGTTATATGATTATTATGAGGATAATTAATGACTTTGTTCATTTTATTTTTATTGGCTACGTAAAATTCTTACGTTTCATAATAAAATACGTTTAGGCATACCCGGAAGTTCTAAAACCTAACTACGCCTAAACGAATACCCACGATTATACCCAATACTCAAAATATTAAATATAACATCATATATATACATAGTATGCCGAAATTTTTGAGATGAGAACAATAGTCATCACTTTATATAATATCTAGATAATATCTAGATATTACATAAAGTAAACTCTTACACATTTTTCCAACTTGTCATGCTTAACTTAACTAGGGTTAGAAAGTAACTAGGGTTGGGTTAAGTAGATATTTATACTATAAATAGCCATGCATGCATGAGAAATGTTTACATACTTCTATACTTAACAAAAACTTCATTTCTTTCTCTCTTTGCTTCTCCAAAACCCACGGCACACTTTGGCCATAAAACAAAATTCATAACTTGATTTTGTAAGATCATATAACCCTATACACAACATACTTAAGGTATTCTAAGGTGTTGGGAAGCATTGGTTCATCATTTTCAAGTAATAAGAAGAAAAAGGAAAGATTAGGGTTTTGAAAACCTAATCTTGGGTTATAAGCTTGGAAGCTTTGTTTTTGAATCTAAACACGGGTTTAGAACTCATTTCACATCTCTTACATCATTATTAAGGTTTTCTTAAATCCTTTATACTTTTCTTTCTTATGATTCTATGTATTACATGTTAAATATAGCCATAATCACCACTAATGACTTTTAAATGTATAAAATGGATTTTTATTTGAGTTTATCAATTTATACACTTATTCTCATGTCCTAATGTTATAAATATCATGGAAAAGTAAATATAAAAGTATGTTAACTTATAGTTTAAGTATAAACATATTTAAGACAAATTAGGGTTTTATAAGTTTTCTTAATCATCACATATGAAAATAATGAAAGTAAAAGGGTTGAACTTGTTACAATGAAATTATATGGACTAGGGATGATATTAGACTTTATTATAAGTACCACATATGTAAAATATGTTTTTAAGAGATTTTATAGTAAACTACTAAGTTAATAATACATAAAAACAAGTTTTTATAAAGTTATCCACTTAAATACATATGGGCTGTCTAAATTCGAATCTTAGACAGTAGGTTATGATATTTTATAAAAATAATACGCCTCGTGACGATTCCATAATGATAAGAAACTTGAAAAACCGATCTATAACGAAAAAGATACGTTAAA
>BQNB010080741.1:18629-29839 GCA_026074375.1 Tanacetum coccineum
TGAAAACAAAGAGCTAATAAGTGAAAATGTGCTAACAGATCGGCTACAAATCAATATGCTATCTATACTCTTTTGGTAAAATCAATATGTAATATAGTTAAAAAAGAGACTTTACTCAAAGATCGTAAGGAAGGACTGCACAATTCTTACGGTATATGGTATAAATGGGTCAAATATGTCAAACGACACTTGTTTAGAGGCTACCAAGTTTAGTTTATTGCAAATGGGTCATACATGCCAGTTTATTTAGATGGGTCATGCATTTAGAGGCTACCAAGTTTAGTTTATTGGTGACTCTATACATGCTATTTTACCATGGCCATGATAAACAAAAACCAAAATCACACATTGCTTGATCTCAAATATCACCTCAAGCCCTTAGCTAATGAAACATGTTTGACAGTAGTTGCAAAGTTAATTTGAAAAATCTAATAAAATATTAAAATAAGCCCAGTTTTCATACATGTATCATGTGTTTTTTTGACTCAACAAATAAACAAAGTGCGACTTTAGTACTAAGATGACCGACGAATTTTAGCAACAGGAGATTTATCGTTATATAGACAAACATCTATTAATATCAAAATGTGAAACTAATAAATAAGATAATCCATACAATCATATTTGCATTACATATATTGCTACATTACTCAACGAAAATCTAGCGGACACACAATCTATGCAGAAAAAAAGTCAAATTAGTAAAAAAAAATGTGTGGTGCCCTTATGAAAATAACCCGAGTGCCCTCATTATTTTCTCAGATTCCTAAAAATAATGATGTTTTTAAGAGCATAAGGTGTCATTGTTAAAAAAAACTATGTCATTTGAGCCCCACTGAAAGGGTGTTTCTTTTTTGCTTAATAGTCTTAATGGGAAACTTCCTTAACTCATGTAGAAAAAAAATTTGTTTCTTTTTTCTTAATGTATAAATAAATCCTAGATGTAAAGGGGGGCTAATATTGTGGTTGTTTCTATCCAGGATATTTGTCCATCCACAAATACCTAAAATATCCTCTCATTTCTCTTTAGTTTTCTCTCCTCCCCAAATACCCTTTTCACTTTTCTTCTCCATACCTACCTCCCCATCAATCCATCAGAGTCAACAAACTTCAACATCATCCCCACTCCAATAGCCACCTTACTCCCTGTCTCCATCGTCTCTACATCTTTGATTTCTCTCACAAATTTTCGTCATGTCGACTTCACTACTTCATCTTTGTTTATAAATCTACATATAAATTAGGGTTCTTTTGTCCTTTGAGTTCTTTATTTTCGATGGTCTAAAAAACATATCAATTGATACGAATGGATCTGTTAAGGGTATCACTCATCTTGGGTTTTTGGAAGTTCTAATGGTATTGTTCGTTATTTTTGGGGTCTTCGTAGCAACAGAAATGGCAATTGTTTTTTTTGTGTTTGTTTTGGATCTTTGATTCTAAACTGAAAATGATTTAATGAATGGGTTACAGATGTTGTGTTATTGATTTTGACTCGCAAGTATTACCAAAAAAAATATATATTGATTTTTAAGGAGGGTAAATAGGACATTTAGGTTTTTCAAGATGGGTGATTCAGAAAAAAAGAAATGTTTGCAATAATTCTTTCTCCTAACAACAATATTAATATGAAAAGAAAACTATTGACACGTCATTTCAACGCAATAACTCAAAATACCCCCTCACTCATAATAACATACCTAAATACATGCCATTTGAGCCCCACCACCTACCATTTTAATTTTTTCCCCCATTTTTTACACAAAGTAATTTCATTTCATTCAAATAAATGTATTTTTTATAAAACTAAAAATACAAAATTATAAATGTATTTTTTATAAAATAAAAAACACACTTTTCAAATAAAGTTGTAAAATTAAACCTACAAGTGACAAACAAAACAAATTGTAAGGACTGAGAATGTAAATTTACTATACTTTTTATAAAAAAACAGAGACAAAAAAAATTCCTAAAAAAACCTGCCAACACCGCCAACCCTGGCGCTAGAGGTACCAGTATTTCTTTATCTATCTAAAATATACAAACCACAAACATCCAAGCTACTAAGCATATACCCTTCCTCTATTTCTCTAAAAACCTCTTACACAAAGCAAAAGCGATACAAATCAAAAAGAACTTACAAAAATAACACCAACCCACTAATATCGTGTCGTTCTTTGTGTAGCGTTTTGGGGGCACGTCGCTAAATTGCCGCCACCAGCTGCGAGATAAGGAGATGTCGCCGCGAAGCCTTGGGGTGTCCATGGGCGAAGGACTTGAGGCGAGTCCACACCGACAGACCTCTCAATTGAATGACATCTTCCACTGGGGACTGGAGGAGTCCATCGGAAACAAATTCTAGAGAATAGAACAAAAAAATAACCTACAGAGGAACACAACGCGGCGACAAGCCCGCAGCTGGCAGCAATGGGTTGGTATAGATTAGAGAACAATACTCCAGGCGACAAATAATAAAGTAATTATAGTAATACTTCAGAGACCGTTTAACAATTTCATTTTCTCTTTTGTCTTTATTATTTACAGCTTCTCATCGACAACAAGTTTTGTGAGTGAGTGCGTCTCTCTAAAATTCTACTCTCAGATCTGTCTTCCACCTAATTCATACTTACATAATCTATTCTGCAATTCCACTAAATAATCCAACAGAACAGGCAGTTCAAGGAAACGAACATGCTGTAAGCTTCTTCAGATATCGGCTGCACAATCTCTACGAAGAAACTCCGAGCCAAAGTAAAAATAAAAGAAAACTCCGCTGCCCGGCCCATAAATAAGAAAAAATTGAAATGTTACAAAACGGTTCCTGAACTTTTAACTATTTACGACACATTTATGGCACGAGTATAATAACGTGAAATATACAAGCAATATAAAAAAACCGCCTAATACAAGTCAGCCCCGTTTCAACGCGCGGGAACCCACATTCCTACTCAATATTCGAGTCAAAATCAATTCGATTAAACTTAAGCCCCCGTTGGGACCGGCCCATTTATTTTTTTCTCCCCCTCTTGTTTTTACTTAGTCAACATTTTTATAACAGGCAGCGGGCTATAATAGTCGTGGAACAATACAAAAGCAATATAAAAAAAAACCCAATACAATTCAACCCGTTAGCAACGCTCGGACGCCACATTCCCAATTAATATTCCGGACTGTCAACAAGTCGAATTACCGAAAAAAATGTGCCACCGCCGGCATACTGCGCATGTGCTATTTATTGCATTCTGATTCTTTACACAAGCGAAGACGCGTGTATAATGTTAAAATGATAATTCTTATGGAAATTCTCGAGATTTTACAACATAACAGTAAACGAATTTAAAAGATTTCTACTAATAATGTTATATGCATGAAGAGTGGACTTTTGTTGTCATTATCTAAACCCGACCCGATTCGTTAAAGTCACACTAAAAAAATTATTGGTCGATGCCCCCTTTAATCACAATTTCTGGCTCCGCCACTGATCATATTTGCATTACATATATTGCTACATTACTCAAACCTGAATCAAGGCGTCAAGAAAAAAAATTGGAGGAGTTGCTAAGGATCAACATCAATGCCCATATTAGCAGCAAGTTTCCAGCAATGATTCTCAGTGTTGATTCGATTGTTCTGGCAGTTGCAAAATCTGGCATTGTTCTGTTGGCAATTACACGTAACTGATCACCGAACTTTCCTCACTTTTATTCCCCTTTGGGTCCTTTGAAACCTTTTTCCACTTCTGAGAATTGTAACAGGTTGACACTAATAAACACCACTTACTTCTTGTTAATACATACAAATGAAGCGCAAAAGTAACAGGTGACAATATAAAACACCAACTTATTTCTGTTAATAAATAAACACAGTAGAAGTGCGCAGAGAGTCAAATTATTCGGGTCCTAAAGGATAACGAAGAAATGTACTAAGAGTGGTCCCATTTGGAATCAATCCCTTGCACTCAAATGTCTGTTTGGCTTAAACAGTAACAGAATGAACTACAATTGTTTGTATCTTCTCTGTAAGAAACAAGTAAGCGATAACTGATCGTACATCTTATCATAGTATGGCGTGTCAAGGGTAGCATACATTTCAAAATCATGTCAAAAACAGATAGAATAAGTGTTCATGAGCCGGCCCAACCAATCTGACCCATTTTGACCCATATTAAATTGCCCATTCTATTGCTTATTTGGTTAGCTGTCCGTCTATATTTACACCCATAATATCGCTCTTCAACTTTTAGAGTTTTGGTATAGAGTGCAGAGACTCGCCTTGAATCAACTTGCAGCCACATAAAGCTTTGATTTTGACTGTTCGACCTTTCGATTTATTCAGTCCTATTTGTATCATTGTATGTGTGATAGGAAACGGTAATGTGATTGTGGCTAGGTTTGAACTTACTTTGTTTCCCAAATCCCGAATTCCCAATAGTATATGCATCCATGCATTTTCATATAAGCTGTTTGAAGCGAGTTGGACGCTATACCTTCTAGTTACTACTTTCGTAGAATTACCAATTACATTACTCAAAAATATAAGTCATAAAACTAAAGGTTGACCAACCCCAAACAGTTAATCAAGTTATGCAGACCACATTGGTCTACAACATCACAACAATATGCATAGTGTACAAATCACTTGACTAAACTCCTTAAGCCTAAATATTTAACGTGCAAAATGACACTTTTTTTCCGTTGTCGTAAATTTATGTTAGCGTGGGCACACACACATTACATATAATATTGATAAATAATTATTTTTCAAGTTTATCTATCAAGTAGTCCTATTCTGTAAAATTGAATACTCGATTATATTATTATTAGTTCATTTCCTAACAAAGTTTTATATATTGTTAAATTACTACTATGTTGTTTTCTACTTGGGCCATGAAAAAGAATATATAACTCAAGTGATGCTATTAATATGTTATAAGGATTATGATATACCATGATTTTTATCAAATCATGATAAGGGCTGATTCTGGAATACTTTTAAGAACATCATTTCATAAGGATTAGATGTTTATAGAATTATACCATTAGATCAAATAACACTTGATTATATATCATGCTATATATACTATTTTTTTTTGAACGACGAATTTTATTAAAAGAAAACACTAGCAAGAAGCTAGAACATTACAATGACACAAGGTGAGGATTTTTTAACCAATCCACCCAACTAAACGTAGCTTTACATCTATAACGACACCAAAAGAAAGACGAGAGCACTAATCATCAAAATATTCGCCTTGAAAGAAGAACAAAACGCCCAAAAAACTATCTTATTTCTTCGAAAAAAGTCCCAAATGAACCACCATAGAACCATAACACAGTACCCCTTCTAATAATCTTTATGCTTAGAAGGCAGCCTTAAAATGAGTTAATCCTAGAAATCCACTCAGCAAAAGATTCCAAGCTCCCTGTAACTCACGATCCCACCAAATACAAACCCTCCCAAAATCCGCTCCTAACAACACTAACAATTAAAGAACAAAATTATTCGAGAAGTTATTCAAACACGCAACACCCGACTCGCATCTAGAGGAATAGCAATAAAGGGATATCTAATACCCTCGTGAAATGTTCCACCCACCGAGTCGGAAACCATATAGATACCTCGCTCCAAGCGATGAACATTGACTTTAATCTAGGCCTACTCCTCTTATAATCCATCTTGTTTAGGAAGCAAATTATGGTAATCTATTGATTGTCATAGACCATTCAGCGACCGAAGCAACTGAAAAAGTCTCTCGACCCATTTAAAGTCCTCCCACGACCAACTATCCTCCGATGGACTTTAACATCACTCCCTCCAAACTGACCAAAAATGATCTCACTGCTATCGATAATTCATGCCACATACGCGGTATTCCTACCAAAGAGGAAGCTAAAGATGTCTGGCTCACAATTGAGAGAAAGCTACCGAAATGTGTTATTGTTACCTCAAGCGCATAAATGCGGAAAAATCTCTTTCAATCGCTCTGCTCCCCACCCTCCAACCGATCCGGTTCCAAAATGAAGTATCTTTTTCGACCCATATCCCTATCTTTTCTTAATGACACATACTTATAAGAGTCAATTCCATGAGAAGCTAACCTATACATTTCATAATAAAACACAACCAATCGACGTATATCCGCTTTTCCCAGCTCCACCAATCCTATACCTATCAACTCCATTATAGCAGGACTGGACTACACACCTAGAACCCTAACGAGTCCTTTATTAAAAAAATCGCCAAACCCATTTTAAAAACATTAAACGCTCTATTAACCGCGAATAAACTAGATACATCAACCAATGAAATCCGTTCCTCCTTTGACGTCCAATCACTCTTAGTTCTCACCTACACCCAAATCGACCTTTTATACTATCAGATCATTAACAGTTAAAAAAGTAGACACCCGAGGATAGATTCCATACTTTAAACCCAAATTAGGAACCTTAAAAATAGACATATGATAAATAGGATAGACCAAAACCCAAGCTTTAAGAAGAGTGACCATACCTCCAATAGACAAAGTTTTCATCTTCAATTTAGAAAGTCGATCACCAATTTGTCATAACCTCATCCCATGATTTAGTCCGAGACATACATCCCCCATACTTTCGAGTGCCCAAAACAAAAACGGAGTATTAAGTAATTCACAACCATATGTCTCGTAACTTCTCGACCTTCTCTATCGAAACCAGCTAACTACTAAAAAGTTTACTTACTAAAGAATAATACATAGCTCAAGCCCGTTCAAACCACTTTAACATATACATTAAAGTATCATATTCCGCTTCCTCATTGACCCATGAATAATAGCATCGTCCGAATAAAACAGTTGAGGAAAAGTCATAGATAGATTAATCTTGATACCATTAAACATACCCGCATCCTCCACTCTTTTAAAGGACAAATGAAGACTCTCCATAACCAATATAAATAAGAAAAGGAGAATAA
Organism: Tanacetum coccineum; assembly: GCA_026074375.1. Taxonomy (NCBI): domain Eukaryota; kingdom Viridiplantae; phylum Streptophyta; class Magnoliopsida; order Asterales; family Asteraceae; genus Tanacetum; species Tanacetum coccineum. The sequence goes on from BQNB010080741.1 coordinate 25,578, forward strand.
CTGATCACCCATTGTGTTTTTATACAAGCCTTTATAAAATTGAAAATCCTCCGTTGTTCTTCCGATTTTACAAAACCGAACCACGAGAAGAGCGAAGGCATTCCTTGTATCCAACCACACCATATAAGCACCAAAGCCCAAACGTATTAAAACGTCTCCTAAAAAAGCCAACTAACGGAATCATAAGCCTTTTCAAATCAATCTTGAAAATAAAACGGTTTGTTTGTTTTCACGCTTACACCATTGGAAGAAACCTCGTTGAGAATGAGCGGACCGTCTAGAATTTGTCTATCCGCCACAAAAGCCGATTGAACCTCACTACCTAAGTAAGTCACCCACACACCAACATAGACATTACCAAAATTTCTTCGTAAAAAGTTTATATAAGCTCCCCTATAAACTAATTTGGATTGACAGTCCTTAACCAATTTAAGCAGTGCCGTAAATCTTAGGATCAAAAGCAATAAGACGACGCAGTACAACCATTAAAAATTACGGAAGTAAAAAAATGTTGGAACCGCCGCCCTAAAACATCCTTTTCATTAAAGAACCAATATCTTATAATGAAACCAAAAGTAAGTACTCCATCCGTCCCGAAGATTTATCAAATCCACACAATCCCACCCACACCCTACCGGCTTAATCTCTTGTTACGATATATCACCTTCAATTCCATTTTTTTATTCAGTCTCAATAAAATCGTACGATAAAACAAATAATGAGCACGGTCGAATACGACGAGGTGCTGTGCTGGAACGCGAGACTAAAATGCTCCAAGAACCCTTTTTAAACCACAGCCGGATTGATCGATCCACATACCATTCTTTTAAGGAACTCCAGATCCACGTATACCAAGAGTGATTACTTTCTTATTTAAAATCCCATTATAAAACTTTGTAGACTCGTCTCCCTCTCTATTGCCCATGTTTTATCTTAGACTTTTTTGCGCCGCCGTCCCCAAATTATCCACCTTTCTCCGTTCATTTGGATGGTCTTTAATGAATCGCCATTTCTTTTATAGAGAATATCATCCGTAGGCATTTTCCATTGATCTATAACCAATTTCTAAGTCATGGAGATCTTTTTTTAAAAGCCTAGAAGCCCTGTTTTACACTTATTCAGATAGTCAACTTCTGCCATTCCACTCACCGAACTACACTGTGATGTTTTGAGAACTTTCAATCAATACAATCAAGTACATACAAGGATTACCATCAACATTGGACATTCACACAAGCTTTTCAAATCATCTCTTCAAATTTTTCCCGTCTATCTACGAACCAATAAGATACAACCTAAAAGCGGTATAAGGGCCAAATCATGGGAAGAATCACGCAACAAATAGGTCTATGACCGATAGGTAACCTATTCCAACGTGTAAAGCCGAAAAGATAGGATTCACACCCAAACCAAAAGCCTCCGACTATAAGAAACCGTCTACACTCATCTGCTTAGCGGATCTATGACACGCAGAAGTGAAAGAACAACCTCCAAGGGGGATCTCTTGAAGATTTGCTTGAGCTAAATAAATCTATTAAAACATCCGCAGCCATGAGCATGAAATAAACGTAGCCAAATCTTTCATTCTGAATCGAAGCTTAATAAAATCTCCCATAAGAACACACCTCTCCCGTCCCAGTTAGTAAGCACATGAACCAAATAATCCATAACATCATTTTCTTTCGGACATATTTCTTGAGGAGCATACACCGAAAGATATCAAATAGATTTACAACCTCTAATTAACCCAAGACCCGCTAAAGACATAACAAACATAATTGGAAAGATCGTCAAATTGTGTTTTTCTTAAAAACCGATTTCTCCGCCCACACACATAAAATTCCTCCCGAATTACCAACCGCCGGATCTTACACATACTTAAAACATAGTTTAACCCCCCAACAACATTTTTTAACATCAATTCAAAGAACAGCCTCCATCTTGGTCCTTGAAAGGTTAGAGAAATTCACCTTATGAGAAAACAAATCTCCTAACCCAATCTTTTTTGGCCCTAGGGTTAGGCCTTGAACGTTAAGAGAGAATCCATAATCATTTAAAAACCTCATTTTCCCTCTTTTCCTCCTTGAATTTCAATTATTTCTTTTAATATTTTTCGATACATCCTACCATAGTGGTAACCCAATCGTCTTCCACCATGTATCAATTCCTCCATAACATTTATAACGAACCCCCCCGTCCTTTTTAAGTTTCTCTAATCTTGTTGCTTTTACCTTGAACCAATAAAACCCGATTCCCCTTTTCGTGCCAGACCCGCTGCCTTTTCATTATTACCCATCAGACTTTCTTATCACACTCAAACTGCTGTTTCGTCACAAGAGTAAAACCCGGAGAAATGAATACTCACTGTTTCATTCGACTTATTCCATTATCACCTCCACATTTCCTCTTTTTATTCAATAGCAATAAAGCTCAAAAAGGTCAAAGAATTATAACTATCAAAATCATACTTTCTCTCAGCTTCACAGTCACATCTTCCTTCTCCGAGTCCCTGGAACCATACTAACGGGTAATATCCCCTTCCCTTCTCTACATCACTACCATCAAAGTCTTCCTTAATTAAACCTACGGATTGCTCGTCTTCCGATTCCTATTATCCTTCTTCTTGTTCATTCAAAATCAGGAAATCCACCCATGGTTTCCTTTCTGGCTCTCACCGAGAAAATCTCATTCCCTTTATGAATGATATTTTTGGAACGTTCGATAGGTTTTGATTTTCCCATAATAAGAATACACTAACCTCTACTATAGTCAAACACCATTCATCTTAATTTATACCAAATAAAGCATCTTACACTTACCACCCACCATTTTAGCGACAATCCTAATTAAACGTAACTTTTGACCATAATTTGAGAGGTATTCCTTCAATGTCTACCCAAGTGATACGTTCATCAATAACAAACTCTTTGGACGCTTGTATGAGATAGAGAAAACCAATGATGTCGCGCCTAAGCATGACTAAAACTTAGCTTTAGTATCTTCCGTTTTAAAACCAATCATGATCCACATACCTCCCATATAACCTTAATCAATTTCATAGTTTCTAAATATCTATTGTGCATTAAAAGTTTTTCGCGTGACATTACACTGAATAGTCATGAAGCAAGGAGGATCAACAGAAAAGACGATGAAAGAAAGAGAGAGGGTATAAAACGTACCATTTCTTGCCCGGCATGTCCCTCATATCTACCTCGTTGAAGTTCGGTTATGTCATCTGCTGTAATTCTTTTCAGACTTGTACATCTGTAAACTCACAAATCACATATCAGCGGCGTTGACCTAGAAGCATTTTTTTGGTACAGTAAAAAACTGATTTGTCCAATAAAAACTACAAACACAATAAGCACTTGGAGACTTTTCAACCTGAATCAACCCGTTCTACTAGCTATTTTTTTGTTATCATTATTCAATATCGACCCATTAGAATTGAAAAAAGAGAAGACACAACCCGACTAGCTAAACTAACCTGACCCGACTATAAATGATAAATGTAATTCCGGATTAGTCACCATATTTTAGGGCTAACAAATCATTATACTAACTACGAGCTAAGACTATTACAACATGGAAGTGACCGACACTTTTTGTGTTTCCAACACATTCAATCTGTTAATGGGGCAAAATTAGTTTAACCAATTGATGTATCTGTTACTTCTTTGAATCTGTTTGGTGACTTGGTAACTCACTCCATAAGGTGAAATACTTTCCATGTGCGCTTGTAGCTTTCATTCCACTTTCATTGTACCTGTATTCAAGTTTGAACAAACAAGTTGAAACTTGAATTCATTAATCTCGAAGAAAACCGGAAAGAACGTGAATTTACAAAACAAATACCTGCGAGACTATAAATCTTTTATTCGCGTTGAGAATGTAAACGTCAATCACACATCCGCCCCAACTGCAATCAACAACAATTGAGAAAGCTTAAAAATTTCTCATCTCATAAAGACTGATTGATAGCGTAAAAGTTTCTAACCTGTCAAGACCGAGAGATAGTAAAGCAACCATCTGCAACGCAACAGCTTCTCTGCTGGCCTAAACTGACTTAAAACGTAACATTGCAACTGATATAGCCATAAATAGTGAAAACCGTGTGCCTGTTGCTTCCCTGCACGAAAAAATACAAAGGTCAGTTTGTTACGGTCCTTCTATTTATCACAAAACGTCAACAACCAAAGCATGTTATTCCTTACCAAAACCTAACCTAAAACCTTCGCCAGCGAAAACAAAAAATTACTTCA
>BQNB010080742.1:0-29838 GCA_026074375.1 Tanacetum coccineum
TTCCTGTGGTGTTTTCTTTGATTATTGCTTTGCTTCGGAATAAGGTACAGATATTCTGACCTTATCGTTAAGGTTTCTCATGACATATTCCTCTCTATCTTTGATTTCCTATGTGATTTGCTATGTTTGCTCTGAGCCTTTTATCTTGGTTCTCTTATATGATCTGATATTATGTTCTATTTGAACCCTGCTATGCTACCTTTGATATTTGAACCTTTGACATTGAACCTTTGCTATGATCCCTTTGAAATGAACTTTGATATGACTTTGCTTTGAACCCTTTAGTACTCATGTGTGAGTGAGTGATTTCTCACGCCGTCCCCCATTTGATATTATATGCGCATTATGAAGATTATTATTTGTTTAAGGGGCGTATGGATGCATCCTAGATTTGTTTTGTATTCGATGGATTATGACATTATGATATTTGGATATTTGGTGACTGATGTTTGGGTGCAATCCACGTCTTTCACATTTGGAGCTCGCGACTCCATGGTTACTATGATATGATTTGTTTGGGCTTGGTGATTGAACTTAATTTGATTCGACCTTCTGATTCATCTTACCTTACACTATAATTTGATCTTATGATTTGTCTTACCTTATATTTGTATCCCTTTGATCATGTCTTGTGATATCCTTTGTACCTCGTATCGTATCCTTGTTTTTCTTCCGTTATCTTTTGCGTTCGATTATATATATATCCTGTTTCACTTGATAAGGGCTTTGTAAGCTCACCGCAACTTTTCTTTTCCTGCTCAGGTATCTAAGCTAGTGACTGGGGTTGCTTTCGGGGATATGAGTGCTAGAGTGTGGACTTACCTACGAGATCTTAGTTTTGATATATGAATTGTTTCTTTCTTTTTCAAGACTTCGTTATTTTGGTTATTTCTTTGGATATGTCTGTCCTTTGAGAACTTATGTTTGATTCCAATGAATAAGATTCACAAGCTAACAAGAATGATCCGGAGGTCGGGGAGGATTAAACAAATAGAAAGCCATATTATTAGTGAGAGAAAAGGGAAGATGTGTGTGTTCTAGAGAGAGAAACACACACACCTTATTACAAAATTATGAATCCTCACCCCTCCATGGAAGTATGGAGGGGATATATATAGCCCTGGACACGATCTACTTACTACACTTGACATTTCTAGTCCCTGCGTGTCCGGCTAATATAAACTAATGTAATTCCGTATTAGCCGACATATTTTAAGGCTAACAATCTTCCCCCAATATGTGGGCATACGGAATTACTTACAATGTTCCTATCAAGTACAAATACAACAAAATAAAGTGACATCCAAGGCGCTTCCAATGCTGAAGATGACGTCTTTGTCTTCTAGTCTTGATACTTGTACTCCAGCTTGGATCTTCTTTGTCTTGACTTGTTCTGGAACCATTGTAGTATGCATGAGTTGGATTAACTTCCCCCCAATTCATGCAGCATGTCTTTAAAAGCTTTCTTCATAGACTCCTTTTTGGCGAAGTTTCTGAATCAGCTTCCCCCCAAACCAACATCCGTATCTTGAGCAGATTCTGAAACGTTGATGTAGCTTGAACGATCTTCTAACATTGACATTTAAAGTGCACAGCGGAATTTAGTAGAAGAAACAGTCAACCACACCATCTAATACTGCTTCTATACTGTATCATGACATTCGGTCTTGATGATTATCCGTTTGGGGGAACATGCAAGAGATCAGCAACAATTCTTCTCACGCATGCAGAATACTTCACAAACCATACTAAGTGAAGTAGTATAAACTACTTCCCCCTGGAAGTTGACCTGATAACATCAAAGTACACGTTTTCCCCCATGATGGTTTCGAACTCTCGGAAGCATCATTGACGTGGACGACCATATACACGAGAAGTTCTTGTCATAAGCAACAATCTTGAAAAGTTATGAAAGACATTGAAGAACTTTGAAAGATTTTGCTGAGACTGTGAAGTATCATTGACGTTCAGTAGCTTCAAATATCCCGTGAGAGTTGCTGATCACATCTCAACCTTATACTCTCTGGCTAACTTACCAACCTCGTATTCTGTCGGCTATTGTTGTGACCACTTGGTGAAGTAAACCCGATATACCAAACTTGAAAATGAAGTAAAATCCCCCAAATTTGTTACTTAAGCTTGCACTATTGTTGATTGAAGAACGGTGCAGAAGAAAGTCTCTAAGTACCCTATACCCGCCATCAAAAGTATAAGATGTACAACACCTCTTAAAATTTTCCACATCGACATCTGTGTGTGACACTGAGTACTACAACGTAACTCTTTTAAGTGATAGTTAACCAGGTCTTCAACCAACCACCCCCGACTACTGGATAATAAATAATTCAAGTCTCACGCATAACTGTATACGATCAAGAAAGTCATCAATCGATAGAGTGGGTTTAAAGAAAAAGGGTAGAAATTAGAAGGAAGTCTCGATGATGAAATAAGTAGACGCCTTCGTGAAACTCACTTCAATCTCAAATAAGGGATACCAAATCAACTTCGTGATCACTTGACATTAAAATCTAAATTCATAGCCGTTTGACGTTTAATTGAATCTTTAATGATCGTTTTAGGATTAAGTGTTGTGTTTTGCTTTGGTGTTTATGTTGAAAAAAAAAGATTTTGCAGGGTTTTTGTTTATAAAATGTCACAAACCTCAGAACTTTTGAACCCTTGTAAACATAAATCGCAGAATGCACAAACCTCAGAATTACACATTCCTCAGAATGCACAAACCGCAGGATTACACATTCTTCAGACACATTTTGCAGACACATTTCACAGACACATTTCGCAGACACATTCCGCAGACACATTTCTCAGACACATTCTGCATACACATACCTCAGACACATTCCTCAAACACATTCCGCGGACTACACATTTAACATACTGCACATTTAGCAGACTACACATTTCACAGACTGCACATTCCACTATCCAGGAGTTTTGTTTCCCTCGTTATGTAACAAATGCTGAGTACACAAAAACCTGTTATATGCCCACATTTGTAGACTACACATTTTACAAAAAGCACATTTAGCAGAAAGCATGTCACATTCCGCAGAACTCATCTTTTTTGCACATTTCGTAAACTTTAACTTAAAACCCATAATTTTTTGATCCAAAAACGTTGTTTGATTCTTGAATAAGCTTCTAATAAGCATAAGGGTTATGAAAGTACAAGTTGATGATAAAAAACAACAACAAATAAGCTTGAAATAAGCTTATTTGTCCAGTTTGAGGAGTTCGAACCAAATAAGCTTCAGAGAAGCTTTTAAATTAGTTTGGTGTTGTTATAATCTATGAAGAGCATGTAACTCTCGCTACTCGAGAGCTATCTCCGCTCGCTGCTCTGCGCTAGAAGCTTCAAGCTTTTTGTACCAAATAAGCCAACACCAACCATGCCATAGGCTTATGTTTATAAATAAGCCACAAAACACCCTAATAAGCAACAATACAAACACAAATTCCTCATAGGCTCTGATGCCACTTGTTACCCATAAAGTTTCAGCCCTATAACAACGATCTGGAGGTCGAGGAGGATTACACAAATAGTTAGCCATATTATTAAGAATGGGAGAAAAAGGGAAAGATGTGTATGTGATAGGAGGAGAGAAACACACACCCACACACACCTTGTGTGAGATACAATAATGAATCATCACCCCTCCATGGAAGTATAGAGGGGGTATTTATAGCCCTTGATACGCATTACTATCCTAACTTGGACTTCTAAGACACGTAACAACACAATAACTTCAAACAAGATCAAGGACTTAAAAGACAATTAATTATTCAACAACAAACCTTAACAACAAACAATTATTCATTCACGGTTTCTTCTTAATTTAATAAAATCCCGTAAAAGATTATCCTTTTCTCAATCATAGATTTGTAAAATCCTGTGAACGTTAATTTAATTCATTCAACCACAACTACAATCACTTTACCTACTTAAGATCCTTTAAAAACTCATTTTCACTTCATAACAAACAAATCATTCATCATGCCTACTCCAATTATAACATCCACAACAGACAGTCAAATGCATAACAACATCATGGCAGCTTGATCAAGGGGTCATCCACCAATGCTTGCAACAGGAAGATATGCTCAGTGGCACTCACGTTTCTTAAGATAGATTGACACAAGACCAAATGGTGATGCCTTGAGGAAATGCGTTCTACAAGGTCCTTACATACCTTCTACTGTCACAATTCCAGCCGAACCTGCAACAGATGATTCTCAAGAAGTTCCAGAACGAACAGCAGTTGAGACACTCTTGAATATGTCTCTTGAAAAAAAAGAACATTATCAATCAGAAAAGGAAGCAATTCATTTGCTATTGACTGGAATTGGGGATGAAATTTACTCAACTGTTGATACTTGCAAGATAGCTCATGACATGTGGATAGCTATTGAAAGACTACAACAAGGTGAATCCCTTAACATCCAAGATGTCAAGACTAATTTGTTTTGGGAGTTTGGCAAATTCACTTCTCATGATGGAGATTCAATGGAGTCATACTACTCTAGATTTTACAAGATGATGAATGAAATGGTAAGAAACACTTGACAGTTGCTACGATGCAAGTCAATGTTCAGTTTCTTCAGCAACTTCAACCTGAATGGTCAAGATTTGTGACAATTGTCAAGCAAAATCATGACTTGGACACAGTATCATATCACAAGCTCTTTGACATTCTGAAACAGTATCAAAAGGAAGTAAATGAAATTCGTGCTGAGAGAATAACCAAGACTGCAAACCTATTAGCACTTGTTTCTTGCTGCTCAATAATACCCAGATCCTTATTATCAAGCACCAAAATCTCATAAATCATATGCACTGATAACGCTCAAATTGAGTATGTTTTTAGTAGCGTTATCCGTACTTTTATATATGTTATTTGGCTATTTTTATATGCTTTTGTTACTTAATTGTACCAAAGTGTATTTGCAAGTCTATTTGTAGCCAAGTATAAGTGAAGCAAGAGAAAGACGAAGAAAAGAAGTAAAAACGAAGTTTAGTACAAGTACGAAGAATCCCGCATCAAAGAATAAGCTCGGGAAGCATTTCAAGAGCAAAAGAGTGAACCATACAAGCTTCCAAGTCTCGAGATAAAGTCAAATTGAAGATAAGTTGAAGAATAAAGACCCACGACCAAGTACCATACACTCGGGAAGCTTAAACGAAGATATATTGGAAGTATAGTTGTTCCCGACACACCTTCACCATTTTGGCCATAACTTGAGCATACGAACTCGGATTGACTTGATTCAAGCGGCCACGCGAAGATAAGAGAAAAATCTACAAAATGGAGTTAACCTCTTGCTGCCCAAGAGCAGTGTGTTGGACAGAAATCCATTGTGCCGCCCGACAAGAGTAGTGCCGCTCGGCAGAGTCCCGTGCCGCCCGGCAGAGGCTTCGCTGACTTTTCTAGGTTTCATTCACTCACCAATTTAAGTGCCAACCGCCTCAAGTCCGATCAAGTTCCCTCATAACTCAAAATTCTAGAATATTCATGATACTTTGTACCCAAGACTTATGCTTGGTGACCAAAATTGATTTCTACTATAAATAATGGCCTCAAGACTTACTTTTCACATAGAAAAACCACCCTCTACCCTCAATGACGAATTTCACCATCATTATCTAACCCATAAGACTTCTAAACCTCTGCCAAATCCAGAAGGAGTGCTCAAGAACATCAAGCAAAGTGTGACGGATCATTTTCCGATTGGTACGAAGGTTGCTCTAAATCCTTCCACTACCAATTGTGATTGCTATTGTGGTATTATTCAATTACTTTCCAGAATGTTTAAGATTGCTATGATTGTTGATACTTTGGTTTTTGTTGAAATAATCATAGAGTAGTTCTTATTACACTTGTTTGGATGATGTTTATCATATGAGAATTGTTTATGTTTGATTATGGTTTTGATCAATTTCATGTTATGTTTGAGATCCATTTGTGCTTGAGTTTTGTTCAATTGCTTATCAAGCTTGATTAGTTGTTTGTGATTTCATAGGTCGAAAAGGTTTTCATCAATCAACTAGTTATAATCATTTTGTCCATGGATGATTATCTATTGTATTGACCATTTCTTTAGTGGCTTGATTATGCAAGTGAGTGAGATGTGTTTGTTAAATGTTTGTGTAATGACACATCATATAATATTTGTCTGAATTATCGTAATCATGAATTGGTTGATTTGAATTTGTCTATCACGGCAGCTAGTCTTTCAATTGTTAACATTTATGAGGCATTTTAATGCGGATGTTGGTTCTTGAATCACCCCCCCCACACCTCACTCACCCAGACCCACTAGTATTATGAACTAATTCCAAAACAAAGTGTTGTCTTTTCCTTATTGAATTTGCTTGATTGTCATTTCCGTGTTATTAGTTGCTTATATGGTATTTAGGGTTGTGACATCCTTTTTGCCATTTTTTATAGCTTATTGTTACTTAGATTCTACACAATTGAAAACACCCAAATCCTAGTGAACGACCTCGGCTTACCACAAAAAGATAGCTACAAACAAAAGGGTCACTCCTTGCCAGTGTGTTATTGTGATTTGGTAATTCGTGTAGAGAGAGAGAGTGTAAAACTAGTAGTCGCGAGACACATCAAGTTTTTGATGCCATTGTCGGGCACATCTCTGCGGAAAAAAACAATCTTACAGATCCTTGGTGCCGCCCGGCGCACCTCCCGACGATACCTCTGCCACCCGACGCACCACTCTGCCGCCCGGCGCGACCCTCGACGAAACCAACTTCACTCTCTGCCGCCCGGCGGGACTTCTTTGCCGGCCTGCTGAAACATTCTGGTCAAATTCTGAAAATTTTTCCTTTCAAAATCTCGTTCTACCTTGTTACGTCATTCGAGCCTTATTCTAAATCACTCTCAGTCGCGTTTTACACCACTCAACCACCCTGTTTTCTTGTAGTAGTTAATTTAATTTACTAAATCTTCTCGTAGTAATATAAAATAGTAAAAATAATAGTGGTAATATTTTTCTTATAGTAGTCAAGCTTATTTTTCTTAATATATACAAAAAGATTTTTGTTCTTATTTAGTTTATCTTTTATTCTTATACATCGTTAGTCATTTGGTAAATCGGCTCACCCATTGTAACAAACTATAAGAGAGGTATAAGGCGGGCCGCTTTGCTTCCCTAAAGAAGTCGGGTTTTTAATATGCTTCGCGTTGACCCGCTTCTCCGCTTCTTTGTGCGTTCAATGGAGCTACCGAGAACCTTTGATAGGATGATGTCAAGATTATCTAATAGTTGTTAAGTTGTTTTTTCTTTTTTACATCATATCATTAAAAAAAATACAAAAAGATTTTTACTTTCATTTAGTTTTTATTTTTATTTCCTATGACTTTTTGCAAATTGCTCCGGGTTTGTATAAACCCACGTTCTTGGGGTAAACGTCTCACTAGTCCATTCCGCGAACTTAAACGAAAAATCAAAAAGAGGACTAAACCCGATAAGACGTCGAACGTACCCCTCGAAATCGAATCACTAGTTAGTCATGTCAAACAACCGTTCATCGAGGAACTTTTTGTTGTAATGCCCAAAATCAAAATATTGATGAAGAGGTTGTTCTTGTAAGTCAAGCCAGACCTAAAAGTCAAAGAGGTAAAATTGTTATCTTAAAAATCCGAAAATTCTCGGATGTCACAATTTGCTTTATCACCAAGATTAGAACCTAGTATTTGTAATTGTTTAGTTATGCATGTTTAGCGGGTTTGTTGGTCTGTTTTCATTAACATTTAAACCAATCATTAAACTGTCCATTGTGGATATGCCATTGTGGATTTGGGTTGAATGGTGTATTTCTGACTTGGGTTGTGGAGATCTAGTTGTGAGACTATGGTATTTGGTGCTTATGGTGAACAATCAAGAATAATTGAATTGACTTGTTCCTTCTCTGAATGATGGGTTCTATCATAGTAAATAAGAGGATATACAAGATGTCTAGGTGTCTATATGAAGTTTTATCTCAGCCATTTTACATTGTTGGTATTGAATGGTTAGATTGTACGTGTGTATAAAGGCTTAAGGAATGTCTAAGCTTTGTGATATACTTGTTATGTATGTTATACAATTGTCTAAGTCTTTATATTTTGCGTTATTATCATCTATGATACAGCGAGATTACTAAATGAATACTTTATTTGCTAATGTAGGAATATCCTGCTATGATTCATGTTAGAAGCTAACTTTGTTTATTCCAGTTACTCAAAGATAGACTTAATGAAGACCGTCGTACGCTGTTTAAGATAGCATGTTTTGGACCTTGGCTTGATATAATATATGTTGAGAATGATGATGGTATGATCCATTATGTTCTTCAAAAACAGTGTTGTAGTGACAATGATAACTTTGATTTGCCACTCATATATCATGTTAATGGCCATAGTCTCCATTTCGGACATCGTGAGTTTTGCCTTCTTACTGGTTTTGAATTTGGGTCGATTAGTTTTCGTGAGTATAGGAATGGTGATATCCCCTTTCGCAATCGATTATTTCCTGAGAAGATAGGGTATGATGTTAAGATCATTGGTCTTTTTGCTTTATTTGATGATGAAGAAAAGTTTTCCAAACTCAGTGATGCAGATTCAATTCGACTCTGTTTGTTGTTATCTTTGGAGGTTATTTTCATGGGGGCGGGAGTTAGTTTTAGTGGTGGATGATGTATATTTGAGAATGGTTAACGATCTTGATGCTTGGAACTCATTTCCTTGGGGTAAGCACATTTGGAGGCAACTTTATGCTTCCATTAGAAATGTATCTTCAAAACATAAGCTTGAGCACCTTGCTGGATTGAAAAGAAACCCTAATCATGTTCCGAGTTATTCGTTGACTGGTTTTCTTTTTTACTTTCAAGGTTTGTGTTGTTTTACCAAACTATTTTATGAAATTTGTTTACAGCCCAAATATACTTTCCAAGGATTTTAAACTCTTAATGTTTATTTATTGTTTATCGATATGGATAATAGAGTCTTCTTGTGTATCAGATCGTTGGTGGACCAAAGTGTCAGAAATCATACCGAGAGCATTGTCATGGAGGAGAAAGGCAGAATTTAACCAGTATGAGTATTTTGGCGAGCTTTTTCGTAAGGTAAACTTTTAATATTACATAATAGGCAATCCAATCAGTTATTTGTTGTCAATAACAAAGCATTCCAATATAGGCCCCAATTGAGCTAGCCTCAACCAAAGATGAGGTTCAGTGTAACTGGTATGCACCAAGCAATGATTATTTTATGTGGTATGTACCAAGGAGCCCACCTGTTTCCATAGGAGGGCTGTATGGGGAATATATGAATAAAAGATCAGCAGCACGTGCGGCCAAGAAGAAATCTAGTAAAGACTTTCATCCTAGTGAATGTGTTCGAGAGGCTTCTCTAATTGACCGTGTTCGTGAATTGGAATGCATATGTGAAACTTTGTTGACAATACCGAAAGAGGTTAAGAGTTTGAGAGGACGTATTCACAAATTGGAGAGTATCATACAGTCTACTTTTTACCCATCACGTGTCGTTGAAAAGTAAGAAACATTGAAGAAAGTTATCCCACAAATTGAAGATTATTTACAGTCCACATTAGAGGATGAGCCGAACATCAAAGATCACACATCTCCCAAACAGGTAACCATATGTTTACCATATGTAACATGTCTATTTAAGTTTATAATGTAGCACCTCTAAAAAATTTAGAACTTCTTGTTGTTTTATGTAGAAGTATGTATCGCAAACAATTGCTAATTGTCGTTACTTTTCCAATAAGAGTTATTTTTTGAACGACATACAACCTTTTTGCGCTATTCAAGATATATAATAACGCGTGTAAACCGTCATTTTGCTTACGGATCACAAAGGGACACTTTGGAAAACGCGTAATAATAAAAAAAAAAAAATCATATTTTGTTTTTACGCCGTGCGAAACGAAGTCGCACGACTATATCATTTTGTAAGCCCGATCATACCGCAATAAATAAAACCATGAATGGATCAATAATTATATAGCAATAAATAAACAATATATATATTGATATTTCATCACCTCAAAGCTTTAATATACAAATGTATATCTAAGTCAATCAGCAGAAGAAAGATTCAAAACATACGAGCTAACACCATCATTTCAATTCTTACACACAATACCCTACACCTTATGTCTTTTTAAAACCTTCACATGCCCATATTCCTACTCTTGCAAACTTCATTTCACAAATAGAACTATTCACTATTGACAGGTAAACTATTCAACTATGCTCAATAGTAAATGAATAATAATTTTTCATTTGAAACTTTGAAAACTCTCAGTGAATGCACCAAATGGTAGTATAAATAGGCATTTATCCTCCTCACTTCTAGTAGCACCCTCTTAATAGCAAAACAAGTAGTATTTGAGCTCGACCCGAGTAGAGTTTTCATAGGGTTCAAGGAGGAAAAAGGGGACGTCGGGTTTGTAAAAGGATAGAGGCGAGGAAGTTCGAGTTTCTCTCATCGCCACCATATTTCCTCATCATCTATCGAGCTTGGACCTCTGTGAGTCATTTTCTAATTTATCCATGACATTTAACCAATCATGCGACCACAATCCATGCCGCGCCAACCTTGGCAAGCCGGCCAAAGGCCTCGGCCTTGCATAGTCTATACACGACACATATAATGCATGCATGATTAGTGTGCACGCACGCATGCAAAAAAAAAACCAAGATGCACCACACAGAAAATAACAACTATAATATGATTTGTAAACCACACATTCCGCGTATAAAACAAATAACAAGATAAGAAGTCTTGTAAAAAAACTTTAGACATGCTGTGACCAAATGTTTGGACTCGTTAGGGGTTAAAAAACCCTAGGGTTTTCGCATGAAATATGAGGAAACCCTCATATGGAACCCTCGACGTGCAACACGGACTAGACCACGAAACCCAAAGCAAACCACAGTCGTGTCTTGCTCGCTGTGGGTGCGACACAGACACTGTAAGAACAAGCATACCTTGCTTGTTGTTTCGAACCAAGGCCCCACTTGTACCACATACTAGTAAGCGAATCATGGCAAGTTAATACTTGCTGTTGCGGCTGCGTTTCTGCATGAAACAAGAGGTCAACTTGTACCTCGAGAATTAGCCTCTTAGTTGCTAGCCACACGAGTCATAATCATATGCGAAATATACATAGAAAACTAATACATGCATGTTGTTGCGTCGGTTGGGTAACAAATGATAAGAGACCAAAAACAGTGAGTATAACAGTCACTGGTGTTGCGTCGTTGGGCAGCGAAAAGAAAAGGGAAAGGAACATGTGATATTATATACATAGGGGGTAGAAGGTGACATAAAACCAAGTGAGTATAACCCACTGTTACTCAACCCAAACCCAGAAAAAGGAAGGGGAGTGGGTAGCCATGTGGGAATTGCATTATTAAATTATTACTTGTAATATTTACTTGAAAATTTTGACACAAAGAAATGTAGAAACGTACGTGTTTTCGAGTCATTGATTCATCGCTTGTCGAGGCTCAAACGAAAGGGGTAGACTCGTTAACGAGACCGAAATTATTCAAAAGCTAGAAGACTATGAAACAACGAATTTTGACGAATTAGTAGTAATAATAATAAATATTAATTTATAAACAAATTTAACGCGGTTAATATAAAACCCTTGACAAAATATTTAAAAGATCATTCGGGTTTAAAACCTAGAAATTAAAAGGTGAAAAGCCAAACTTTCGATAAATACTATTTTAAAGAATTAAGGGACTATATGTGTCATTATGGAGACTTAAGGGTATTAATAGTGAATATATATATATAATTTTATAACTAAATTAACCGAATGGGCCATGATAACATTATAGAATTAACTTGTCAATGGCGGTGTAAATAAAATATGCAGAGTTAGTAACTAACAAATGACGCCTATATTTTCTGAAATAAAGAACTTGTAAACATACAATATGACGCATAACAGTAGTAATTCTCGTATATGTACTTGTAATCGTAAAGTCGTCCCTAGAGCCAACGGTTTAATCGACACTTTGAAAACGTAAAACGTTAACTCATAAACGACCATGCCTTTTGACCATTTGCATAAATCATTTCATATATTAAGTCTTAGAATGAACACTCAGATTTGTTGTAATTACTTAGGTGTTTGACTGAGTCACTATTTGACGTGCCTTAATCCATTACCAATCTCAGACGATTAACCGACAAGGTGAGTTTTCATAGCCCCTACTCTACTGTTTTAAATCATCTTTTAGGGTGAGAACATTGCTTATTTCAAATGTGTGAATACAAGTACAATTACTCATTACTGATTGGTCTAAGTCCCGATTTAACCCAAGTTGCTATTTGCCCAATTTATCATGAACCGTTAATTCCTCGTAAGCGCGAATGTTATGGATAGATCTATCGGGAGTGACATCCCTGTTTGTCTTGGACTGACATTAGTCAAGCAAACACAGTTTTATTTGAGTTAGACTACGGGTGTCCTGGGTTAGACACCTGCAAGGGCATTCATTTATTGTTGGTATATGTTAACGCTTCAGTGTCATAAGCTTAGACAATAGTAATGCAATTTATATGACTTTGTATCTGTTATATTGTCATATGTGGATGAAATCTTGTGATTCACAAACACTACACTTTTCTGCTTAAACAAACCTATGAAATCACCAACTTTATGTTGACACTTTAGCAATGTTTTTCTCACGTGTTAAGGACGAAGATGCTATATGAAGTCTCATGCATTGCAGTCATTTTCCGTTATTTGAAGATCACTTGTACTATTTAAAAACGATGTTGTATCGTCTATTTTTATGCTTCCGCTGAATGTTTAAACAATTTATTTTTCCTAATTCAAGTGATCAATTTTCTTAAAACGTCTCATATAAAGGTCGTTCTGTATTGCTTAGAAGTATGATAATCATGAAGTCACACGCCTTCGGCTGCCATTATACTCTGATATTTTAAGGGTGTGACAAAATCTCATAAGACCGGAAAATAACAAAACAAATTAAAGTCTGCAATGAGAAAATACAATTTATACTAACAAAATAGAAATTTCTAATGAAAGATTAAAACTTAAAAATTACGTGGTTTTTGTATGTTTGAAAATGTTAAAGTCCTTGTATGTTGGACTCAAATAATGAAAATATGAAGCCTTTTTGAATTGTTTAAAGTCTTTTTTGTCTCGAATCATAACTTTGTATGAAAATCTAAGTACAAGAATTCGTTGACTTTGCATCCTTATAGGATACTAAATGGAACATCCTAAACTTAATTTTCTGCAACGACAAGAACCAGTGATGCAATGGTTAGAAGTGGCATTATTACTGTCCCTTCTTTTGCATCGCTAAGATTGTTGGTCTCTTATTCAACGAAGAGGCACGTGTAGATTTGTGAGCAAGGCCACACTCGCAATATTTCTTCTAGACCCGATTGTGATTTTTTCTGATATGGAATAATTTGTGCAATGAACCATAATAATCCCAAATATATTTTGTCCGTCGTTTGAGACGTCGCTAACATTGCAACGAAACGGATAACGCAAGGAATTATTTCAGTGAGTGTTGTTCTTAAAATCGTATATTAAACTTTCAACATTTAGATTTTTATAATAGCAGCTCTGAAGATATGTGCAATATTTGGCTCGTTTTGTTCGCAAGTTTCAGGACGATGTCTTTTTCTGTGGCATTTTTTCCGAAAGAATCGATATTTATGCGCTCCTATAATTCAATAAATAAAGATGCGCTCCATATTCAATAAATAAAGTTTGTTATATAAAAAAATTCGTAAATAGTTTAAAGTTCAAGGTCGGTTTTGTAACTTTCCGCATACTTAAGGGTGTGTTTTGTAAAAAAAAATTATTTACCTCGTATGCGATGAAAAAAACTAACATTTTAACATCACGTATGCCGAAGCATACTGATGTTTAATATAATCTTATAATTAAAGAAAGAAAATAAAAAACCACTTAGAGGGGATATATGGAAGAGGTGAAATGAAGACATATACCGGATGTAAAGAGACTGATTCCAAAAAAATCTTCGGTTAATGTAAGTATGCAAGTGAGCAATAAAAAAACAAGGTCTACATTGAAACAAACGATGAAAAACAAGCATCAAGAAATACTACTACCATTAAGATACTTTCTTTTTTTGTGAAAATTAAAAAAAGAAAAAGAAAAGAGTCGTATTTGACCCTTTTCGTTTACAATATAGTTCTATTTTAAAGAAAAAGCAAAAAAGAGAGAGAGAGAGAGAGAGAACCGGCGCCCCTCAAGTGACGTGACAACTATTGATATCATGGCATGTGAACTTTTCTTGGAATGTTTTGGTCATACCCCATGGGTGCAACGGATGTGATGACTCTGGACTTTTAGGTGTGTAGTTGGCTTCAATTTGACGGAGACGGTTGGCTTTAAGGCTTTGTTAGGTTAAGGTTTGATAGAGTTTAATGTCGAGATTTTTTAGATTTTATGTCGGTTTTTTGTTTGAAAGGTTGGGTCGTTCACCTGACCGGATGAATAGGGGAAAAACTAGCCGTTTGGGGTGTTTATTTTAAAATAGTAAAAATTAAATTTTATTAAACGTACACTATAAATATCTCAATAATTCTCCATTTTCATATACACTTCCAACCTCAATCCTTTACATACACACTTTAACTTCTCAAATCAAACAAATGAATTCCGATTAATTTTTCTTTGATGATACAAATGAAGAAGACGGAGTTAATAGTTTCCTTTAAGTTTTTAAAAGACGTTGATTTTGCTTATTCAAGCTTCTAGTTTCCAATACCCCCACGAAACCCGATTGATAAAGATCGTCATGGTGGTCATGATCGTCTAGTGGCGGCTTACTTTGCTAAAAACACAATGTACGACAAAAAAACATTTTGTAAGCGGATCCGAATAAGCCAAAAATTATTCACACGCATTGTTCGGGAATTGACTGATAAGTACCCTTATTTTCAACAAAAGGATGATTGTAAGGGTAAGTTAGCATTTCTCCGTTGTTAAAGTGTACCTCTGCAATTCGTCAATTAACACGTCGTATCGGATGCTCTAGACGAATAACTGCAAATTGGTGATAAAACTTATCGTGTTTCTCTCAACGCTTTCTGCAATGAGTTATGGAGTTAAATGGAGAGGAGTATTTACGAAAGCCTACACAAACCTATGTCAAAAAACTCTATGCTTTTCACGAGGAGAAACATGGTTTCCCTGAGATGATAGGAAGCTTTGACTTTACAAATTGGTCGTATGCTCAATGTCCGGTTGCACATCGTGATCAATTCTGTAGGGGTGATCACAGGTCAGAACCATTCATTTTATTAGAAGAGGTTGAGTCACAAGACTTATGGATTTGGCACGCGTTCTTTGCTGTTTCTGGGCCGAACAACGACATCAACGTTATACGTAAATCGCCTATTTTTAGCAATCTTAAAGACGGGAAAGCACCGGAGGTTCCATTTGTGGATAACGACATGACTTATATAGATGGAGATATTATCTTACTAACGGGATATATCCGAAATGGGCTATTCTTATAATGTTTATTTCACATCCAGACTCGATGAGAAGCGAATAAGGTATAAGAACACGCATGAAGCAACAAGGAAAAACGTGGAACGAGCGTTTGTCATACTAAAGAAAAAGTGGATTATAATAAAAACTCACGCACGGTCGTCAAGTCTTAAAAGAATTACGGATTTGATGTACACTTGCATCATATTACATAATATGGTTATGAAAGACAAAAAGAGGGCAATCTCTCTCAACTTTTATCCGGATGAGCAACACCGTGAAGATGATCCCGTAGGACTGAATGTTAAAAGTTGTTAGAGATATATACAAATGAAATCCATCCAAGTCTTAAAGCCGATTTAATGGAACACATTTGACGTCGAAAAAATAAACACTAAATTTATTGTAATGTTTTTCATTTTTTTTAAAGGCAGAAATATTATAAAAAGACTACCAGGATACAAAGCAAAGGCAACCCGCTACATCAACAAGCCGATTAAAATAGCGAGACCCTAAAAAAACTTACAAAAAGAGACAAACCATATATATAAGCCACGTTTAATTTTAGCGTTTAAAAAAATAATAAAGAACTTGTGGTCACAGCTACATGTGTTTGCTTTTAGAGAAATAAAGTTGAGTTGACGCTGAAATGACAGTATTGTTTAGTTAGAAGTGTGGTCACCACTACTAGAGTTAGAAACATTTAACACCACCATTTTTGTGAATAGGATACCACTTTTGTGATTTTTATTCATATTATTTTGAATTTATACCCATTACTAAAGTGTACATTACTTTAGTGAGTTACATTTTTAAGTTTCGTATCGACGTTTAGTGTTCATAATTAAGGTTTACTTGACGAATTTATGATATATGGGAGTTGATTTTACATTTTTCTTCTAGCACGGCTCAAAACACCAAGCTCGTTTTCCCTACTTTTTCCCAAACGTTTGCAACATTTGTACATTTAGGTACATCCCGGATGACAATGGTCAACCGAAGCTGCAGATTAATGCTCAAAATTGTGATACACACCAATAGGGTTCAATTAAGATCCGTTATTGGATTACAACTAGTTAAGCAATCAAGAATAAGAAATAGATCGCCAAAACTGAAATTGTATTATCAAATGAGTTGTTACACGTTGGAACTGAATGATTATAGAGAGAAAATGAATTACAAATGTTTAGAACTAAATTTAGAATTAGGATAGGACTAGTATTTATACTAGGATTTTGGCGGGAGAAACTATTAGGTTCAGTTAGGGAGATAGTCACATGCACCTCACGTGGCTAATTCAAAACTATACACGTGTACCTCACGTGCCGCCAACTGAACTAACAGCATGAACACTGAACTAACAGTATTAACACTGAACTAACAATATTAACACTGAACTAACAGTATTAACACTGAACTAATAGTAATAACATTGAAATGAGCTTATATCAATCCTTCCCCCTCAAATTGATCTTGTCCTCAAGATCAAATGTTAAAAGAGGGAAAATTCTTTTGAATTTCTTCAATAGGTTCCCAAGTAGCATCTTCCTTTGTCCCATTTGTCCACTAAACCAACACATACACAGCAGCAACATTTCCTCTTTTACACATTCTTCGTTCCAAAATAGCTAATGGTTCCACTCTTATTACTCCTTGTGCGTTAAAAGTAGGCAAACTTCCACCTTGTGTCACTACTCCCTTACACTTCTTGAGCTGTGATATGTGAAAGACATCATGTATTTAAGAAGAATTTGGTAATTGCAACTTATAGGCTACTTGGCCAACTCTTGCTACTATTTGAAAGGGACCATAGTACTTTGGTGAAAGCTTATGCTGTTTGCCCTTCCTGATTGTAACTTGTCTATGAGGCTGTAGTTTTAAGTAGACCCAATCTCCAACCACAAACTCTCTATCTGTCCTATGTTTATCAGCTTGAGATTTCATCCTGTCATGATCTCTTTTCAAATGAAACTTGTAGACATCCACAGCTTCTTCTCTAGTTTTTAGTGATATATCTACTGATTCTACCTTACTCTCTCCACCCACATAAGGAACATGAACAGGTGGACTTTGACCATAGACAATCTCATAAGGTGTAGTGTTAATAGCAGAATGATGATTAGTAATATCATTAATAAAAAAAAAAATAAATAAAAAAAAATATAAAAAAAAATAAAATAAATATAAAAATAAAACATAAAAAAATAAAAAAAATAAAAAAAAATAAATAAATAAAAAAAAAATAATATATAAAATATAATAAAATAAATTATAAATAACTCGAAATGAAAAATATATAAATACTAACTAATACAGCTACTCAGCCAATGAGAGCCATTTCATCCAATGCTTTGGTTGTTCTCCAGTCATACATCTCAAATAGCATTCAAGGCATCTGTTAACCACTTCTGTTTGACCATCAGTTTGTGGATGATAGGAAGGTGACAATAGTTTAGCTTAGACGTGCATCAACTTGAAATAGCTCCACTCCCAGAAATACTTAAAAACACCTGTCTCTATCTGAGCACAATTATGTTTCTTGCGGTATACCATAGCTAATTTAAAATCTATGTCACAAGAAAACATATGCAGACATACCAGTAGTCAGATCGTAACGCGGATGAGAAGTGGTGTAAAATGAGGCATACTTTCTCAACAACATCCAACTACGACAGAGTAATCGACTAAGTTCTTCCCTTGCTGACTTTTAGACAAAGACTACAATAAAAATCCATGGGATATATGGGGACCAAATATTATTAGGCATTGTAAAGGTTAACAGACCGGGATAAGCTGCTAAGTCGGCTTATAACCTCCTAACATATATCACATCCACAAATCCCCTTTGTACTCTTTCACATGTTTCCTCAATTCTTCCAACTATAAGACTACTGCACAAATCTTATTGGTGGTAGTTTTGACCCTTGAGTGTCCTCCTACTAAGCCTTCATGAAACTGTTTAAGAAGATCTGTCCTAAGTAATTGATCATTTCCCACCACTAGTTTGCCTTTCCTTCTTAATTCTTTTGAAGTTTCTCATCTGTTTCCTAAGTAGCTTGAATTCTTTTGTAAATCTCAGTTGTGAGATAAGAGGAAACTAAGAAAAACAATTCACTAGAAGACTGCAATCTAGACAATGCATCAGCTGTGACATTTTCCACCCCTTTCTGATACTGAATTTCATAGTCAAAGCCCATCAATTTTGGTAACCACTTTAGTTGTGTAGGGGTAGACATCCTCTGATCCAACAGATATTTAAGACTAAAATGATCTATTTTAATCTTAAAGTGCCTATCTAATAAGTACCCCCTCCATTTCTCTAAAGCATATACAATGGCCAAAAATTCTTTCTCATTTGTGGACATAAGATGATGTTGGGAAGAAAGAGTTTTACTAAGGAAAGCTATTTGATGTCCTTCTTGAATTAATACAGCTCCCAATCCAACCCCTAAAGCATATGTTTCAAGTGTGAATTCTTTTGAAAAATCAAGCAATTTAAGAACCGGAGCTCTTACCATGGCTTGTTTGAGCTGTTCAAAGGCTGTTTGGGATTCATCAGACCATATAAAACTATTTTTCTTCAGTAACTGAGTTAATGGCTTGCTAATATTAGCATACCCTTGAATGAATCTTCTGTAGTACCTAGTTAACCCCAAAAAACCTCTTAGTGCTTCAAATTTATAGGAACTAACTGACTGGCCAATTGAGACATAACATTCCCACATTGCATGATCAGTAGCTACTCCCTTTGCAGATATAACATGGCCTAAGTACTCCACCTTGTCAATACCAAACACACATTTACTCCTTTTTAGGGCAAAGACTTATGGTGTCCCTTCCCCCCCCAAAAAAAAAAAAATTGGGGATTCCAATACTGCCTTTAAGTGTAAAACATGATCTTCCACTGTTTGACTATAAATGAGAATGTCATCAAAAAAGACCAAAACAAATTTCCTCATATATGGTTTAAAGACTTAATTCATCAAAGCTTGGAATGTGGATGGGGCATTGGTCAACCCAAATGGCATAACTAAAAACTCATAGTGACCCTCATGTGTCCCAAATGCTGTCTTAGCTATGTCTGCATCATTCATTCTAATTTGATGGTATCCAGACCTCAAATCAAGCTTAGTAAACAGTTGTGACCCATATAACTCATTAGTTAACTCCTCTATAATAGGTATGGGAAACTTATCTTTAATGGTTTGTTTGTTTAACTTCTTGTAGTCCACACATATCCTCCATGAGTTATCATTTTTCTTTACCATTACAATAGGAGAGGAGAAAGGGTTGTTGCTCTTTTGGATTACTCTAGTTTGAAGCAATTATGTCACCATTTCTTCAATGGCATCCTTCTGAGTAGGAGGATGCCTATATGGCCTTATGGTAACTGGCTGAGCTCCTTATATTAATGGAATTTTATGATCATGGTCTCTTTTAGGTGGAAGTTCCTTAGGAAAGGAAAACACATCTTCATATTCTTTTATCACTTGTTGTAGAGCAGGATGAACATTAGTTATTGTTGCCTCAATTTGCATACATGTAGAAGCAGAATGTGGAAAGATACACATAGCCATTGAATGTAATTCTGCTTGCCTGATAATTTTATTAGAGATCTTAGTACTTAACCATTCCAAGTTAGACTTATGGGTTCCTCTAAGCAATACCCTCTTATTGTTCAGCGATAAACTTAGACAATCCATATACCTCAATTCATGAAAATTGAATCTTCTAATATCTCCAATTTCCATGCCAACCATTGTAATGAACCAAACCATGTCATAACCACCGCTAGCAATAGCATCGTCCATACGGTAGATAAACAAATTGCGTACCAAATCACGCCATTTCAGAACTGCCACTTAAAACATTCAGAAGCATAGTAACCAAAAATTGTCTACCCATCAGCTATTGTAACTGACAATGGACATGTATTTCTAATATTACACCCCAACTATTTAGCATTGTTCTTGTCCAAAAAATGTGTAGTACAGTACAAAGCAACAATCAATTAAAATTGAATATAGTTCTTTCACTACTAAAAACACCAGTTACTCACACAGGGTCCTTCAAAGTTAGTTGAGCACCAGTAAAGAGAGCATCTCTATAAGAAATTACATCGACGTGCATCAGCAATCTACAATCCATGTCTACCACCCATAAATTTCATCTTCTTCCAAAAATTCCCCCTCAATTTCATATTCAGGCATGAGAACCAAGGAATACAATTGGCCACTACATTTGTGTCCTGGAACATACTTTTGATCATAATAGAAACACAGATTATTAGCTCTCTTTTCTACATATTCTTTTTGGGACAACCTCCTATTCTAAACTGCAACAGGGGTGTTTGGCTTAGCAGTGACATTAGTAGTAGGATTAGTTAACAAAGGTTTTTGAAAAGTATTAATGGGGCTATTGTTATACCTAGAACTGTTTGAAACAAAAGCACTCCTACCCTTCTTCTTAACAGCATTCAAAGTAGCCTCTTGAAGATTTGTTAAACAATAAGCATCTGCTAATGTCTTAGGCTTGAACATCCCAACTCCCATTTCAATCTCAGTTGGAAGTCCCCTCATGAACAAACTAACAGCATGATCTTTATTTATTTTAACCCTACTCAAAAGATTATCAAATGCATCCTCATACTCTCTAGCAGTGGTCTCATATTTCAAGTTTTTTAACTCAGACATTAGATCTTTATACACATTGCCAAACCTTGCCAAGATAGATTTCTTATAAACTTCCCAACTCACATTAGTGCCATGAATTCTAAAAAACTGACTTATTCCCATTACAAACAGACATTTAATCACACTAGTGATAGCGAAATTAGTGTTACCTTCTCACTCAGAAGTCTATACTAACAGTAGAAACGCCACATGCTCACACTCTGAAACACAACCATAACCTTTCACATCATCACTGGGAAAATCTTATACGGAAATTCTAATCTTAAAGACCAACACCTAAAAACTATGATTTAATTGATGGTCCCTATTCATCCACTTGGTTAATCTGAGACTTAAAAGCAGTAGATATCATTAGCCATGCATGCCAATTATGTTTTGTAAGTAGCTAAAGACCCTTGATATCCAACACATAAGTGTTTCAACTAAGAAAATCTGCCATGCGTTTACCAAATCAACGCATTATCGTGCAGTCTTTCTCTTTAGACACCTCATATTCCGATTCTCGTTTGAGACGAAACTCGGGTTTGCATAACATCCCCCAAATTGGTTTGTCGAGTTACTTCCCCCGATGCTCGACGTGGTCTCGGATTTAGTTTTTTTGCGGGACGTGGTCTCGCATCATCACCGAATAGCTCCTCATGTCCGGTGAGATCATCTGGTTCAACGGGCTTGGCCGCGTCCCATTTGACATGTTTTTTCAATATTTACCACGCGTCTTCTTGAATAAACGCTTTTTCTTTTGACTTATCACGATAAGTCGTCTTAGCACGGCTCAAACCACCAAGCTCGTTTTCCCTACTTTTTCCCAAACGTTTGCAACATTTGTACATTTAGGTACATCCCGGATGACAATGGTCAACCGAAGCTGCAGATTAATGCTCAAAATTGTGATACACACCAATAGGGTTCAATTAAGATCCGTTATTGGATTACAACTAGTTAAGCAATCAAGAATAAGAAATAGATCGCCAAAACTGAAATTGTATTATCAAATGAGTTGTTACACGTTGGAACTGAATGATTACAGAGAGAAAATGAATTACAAATGTTTAGAACTAAATTTAGAATGAGGACAGGACTAGTATTTATACTAGGATTTTGGCGGGATAAACTGTTAGGTTCAGTTGGGGAGATAGTCACATGCACCTCACGTGGCTAGTTCAAAACTATACACGTACACCTCACGTACCACCAACTGAACTAACAACATTAAAACTAAACTAACAATATTAACACTGAACTAATAGTATTAACATTGAACTAATAGTATTAACACTGAACTAATAGTAATAACATTGAAATGAGCTTATATCAATCCTTCCCTCTCAAATTGATCTTGTCCTCAAGATCAAATGTTAAAAGAGGGAAAATTCTTTTGAATTTCTTCAATAGGTTCCCAAGTAGCATCTTCCTTTGTCCCATTTATCCACTGAACCAACACATACACAACAACAACATTTCCTCTTTTAGACATTCTTCGTTTCAAAATAGCTAATGGTTCCACTCTCATTACTCCTTGTGCGTCAAAAGTAGGCAAACTTCCACCTTGTGTCACTACTCCCTTACACTTCTTGAGCTGTGATATGTGAAAGACATCATGTATCTGAGAAGAATTTGGTAATTGCAACTTATAGGCTACTTGGCCAACTCTTGCTACTATTTGAAAAGGACCATAGTACTTTGGTGAAAGCTTATGCTGTTTGCCCTTCCTGATTGTAACTTGTCTATGAGGCTGTAGTTTTAAGTAGACCCAATCTACAACCACAAATTCTCTATCTTTCCTATGTTTATCAGCTTAAGATTTCATCCTATCATGAGCTCTTTTCAAATGAAACTTGCAGACATCCACAACTTCTTCTCTAGCTTTTAGTGATATATCTACTGATTCTACCTTACTCTCTACCCACATAAGGAACATAAACAGGTGGACTTTGACCATAGACAATCTCATAAGGTGTAGTGTTAATAGCAGAATGTTGATTAGTATTATATCACTACTCAGCCAATGAGAGCCATTTCATCCAATGCTTTGGTTATTCTCCAGTCATACATCTCAAATAGCATTCAAGGCATCTGTTAACCACTTCTGTTTGACCATCAGTTTGTGGATGATAGGAGGTGGACATAGTTAGCTTAACTTGCATCAACTTAAATAGCTCTCTCCAGAAAGTACTTAAAAACACCTTGTCTCTATCTGAAACAATTATGTTTGGTAGTCCATGTAATTTATAAATGTTGTCCAAGAAAACATGTGCAACATCTGTAGCAGTGTAAGGATGAGCAAGTGGTGTAAAATGAGCATACTTTCTCAACATATCCACTACTACAAAGATGACTGTCTTCCCTTGTGACTTAGGCAGACTATCAATAAAATCCATGGATATATGGGACCAAATATTATTAGGCATTGGTAAAGGTTGTAACAGACCTGGATAAGCTGCTAAGTCTGGCTTATACCTCTAACATATATCACATTCCAACACCATTTGTTTCACATGTTTCCTCAATTTCTTCCAATATAAGACACTGCAAATCTTATTGGTGGTAGTTTTGACCCCTGAGTGTCCTCTTACTGAGCCTTCATTAAACTGTTTACGAAGATCTATCCTGAGTAATTAATCATTTCCCACCACTAGTTTGCCTTTCCTTCTTAATTCTTTTGAAGCTTCTCATCTGTTTCCCAAGTAGCTTGAATTCTTTTGTAAATTTCAGTGGTGAGATAAGAGGAAACCAAGCTAAACAATTCACTAGAAGACTGCAATCTAGACAATGCATCAGCTGTGACATCTTCCACCCCTTTCTTATACTGAATTTCATAGTCAAAGCCCATCAATTTTGGTAACCACTTTAGTAGTGTAGGGGTAGACATCCTCTGATCCAACAGATATTTAAGACTAAAATGATCTGTTTTAATCTTAAAGTGTCTATCTAACAAGTACCCCCTCCATTTCTCTAAAGCATATACAATGGCCAAAATTTCTTTTCCATATGTGGACATAAGATGATGTTTGGAAAAAAGAGTTTTAATAAGGAAAGCTATTGGATGTCCTTCTTGAAGTAATACAGCTCCCAATCCAACCCCTGAAGCATTTGTTTCAAGTGTGAATTCTTTTGAAAAATTAGGCAATTTAAGAACCGGAGCTCTTACCATGGCTTGTTTGAGTTGTTTAAAGGCTGTTTGGGATTCATCAGACCATATAAAACTGTTTTTCTTCAGTAACTGAGTTAATGGCTTGCTAATAATAGCATACCCTTAAATGAATCTTCTGTAGTACCCAGTTAACCCCAAAAAACCTCTTAGTTGCTTCAAATTTATAGGTACTGGCCATTGAGACATAACTTCCACTTTGCTTGGATCAGTAGCTACTCCCTTTGCAGATATAACATGGCCTAAGTACTCCACCTTGTCAATACCAAACACACATTTACTCCTTTTAGCAAAGAGCTTATGGTGTCTCATGATTTCCAATACTGCCTTTAAGTGTAAAACATGATCTTCCACTGTTTGACTATAAATGAGGATGTCATCAAAGAACACCAACACAAACTTCCTCAAATATTGTCTAAACACTTCATTCATTAAGGATTGGAAAGTAGATGGTGCATTGGTCAACCTAAATGGCATAACTAAAAACTCATAGTGACCCTCATGTGTCCCGAATGCTGTCTTAGCTATGTCTGCATCATTCATTCTAATTTGATGGTATCCAGACCTCAAATCAAGCTTAGTAAACAGTTGTGACCCATATAACTCATCAATTAACTCCTCTATAATAGGTATGGGAAACTTATCTTTAATGGTTTGTTTGTTCAACTTCCTGTAGTCCACACACATCCTTCATGAGTTATCCTTTTTCTTTACCATTATAATAGGAGAGGAGAAAGGGCTGTTGCTCTTTTAGATTACTCCAGTTTGAAGCAATTCTATCACCATTTCTTTAATGGCATCCTTCTGAGTAGGAGGATGCCTATATGGCCTTATGTTAACTGGCTGAGCTCCTTCTATTAATGGAATTTTATGATCATGGTCTCTTTTAGGTGGAAGTTCCTTAGGAATGGAAAACACATCTTCATATTCTTTTATCACTTGTTGTAGAGCAGGATGAACATTAGTTATTGTTGCCTCAATTTGCATACATGTAGAAGCAGAATGTGGAAAGATACACATAGCCATTGAATGTAATTCTGCTTGCCTGATAATTTTATTAGAGATCTTAGTACTTAACCATTCCAAGTTAGACTTATGGGTTCCTCTAAGCAATACCCTCTTATTGTTGTACTTGAAATCCATTCTCAATTCATGAAAATTGAATCTTATATCTCCCAATGTTGCCAACCATTGTATGCCAAAACCATGTCATAACCACCCAATGGCAATAGCATGACATCTGTAGTAAACAAATTGGTACCAAACTGCCATTTGAACTGCTTACATTCAGAAGTAGTAACCAATTTGTTCCCATCAGCTATTGTAACTGACAATGGACATGTATTTCTAATATGACAACCCAACTGTTTAGCATTGTTCTTGTCCAAAAAATGTGTGTAGGTACACAATCAATTAAAATGTGAATTATGTTCTTTCCTAAAACACCAGTTACTCTCAGGGTCTTAAAGTTGTTAGCACCAGTAAGGGCATTATAAGAAATTAATGGTGCATGCAAATCTACTAATCCATGTCCCCCATAATTTCATCTTCTTCCAAAAATTCCCCCTCAATTTCATATTCAGGCATGAGAACCAAGGAACATAATTGGCCACTACATTTGTGTCCTGGAACATACTTTTGATCACAATAGAAACACAAATTATTGGCTCTCTTTTGTGCATATGCTTTTTGGGACAACCTCCTATTCTGAACTGCAACAGGGGTGTTTGGCTTAGCAGTGACATTAGTAGTAGGAGTAGTTAACAAAGGTTTTTGAAAAGTATTAATGGGGCCATTGTTATACTTAGAACTGTTTGAAATAAAAGTACTCCTACCCTTCTTCTTAACAGCATTCAAAGTAGCCTCTTGAAGATTTGTTAAACAATAAGCATCTGCTAGTGTCTTAGGCTTGAACATCCTAACTCCAATTTCAATCTCAGTTAGAAGTCCCCTCATGAACAAACTAACAGCATGATCTTTATTTATTTTAACCCTACTCAAAAGATTATCAAATGCATCCTCATACTCTCTAGCAGTGGTCTCATATTTCAAGTTTTTTAACTCAGACATTAGATCTTTATACACATTGCCAAACCTTGCCAAGATAGATTTCTTATAAACTTCCCAACTCACATTAGTGCCATGAATTCTAAAAAACTGACTTATTCCCATTACAAACAGACATTTAATCACACTAGTGATAGCGAAATTAGTGTTACCTTCTCACTCAGAAGTCTATACTAACAGTAGAAACGCCACATGCTCACACTCTGAAACACAACCATAACCTTTCACATCATCACTGGGAAAATCTTATACGGAAATTCTAATCTTAAAGACCAACACCTAAAAACTATGATTTAATTGATGGTCCCTATTCATCCACTTGGTTAATCTGAGACTTAAAAGCAGTAGATATCATTAGCCATGCATGCCAATTATGTTTTGTAAGTAGCTAAAGACCCTTGATTTGTGTTTGTATAGTAGCTAAAGACCCTTGTACCAACCCAGTAAGTGTTTCAACTAAGAATCTCCTTGTTTCATCATCAAGAACCAGTGGTGTACCATTGGGAGTACTAGTATTGTTTCTAGTTGAAACTACCATTGTAACATAATTGTAACTAACCAAGAACAAGTAACTAACTGAATTCTCTCTGTTTTGGAGCCGTACAACCAAAATGTTAAAAAAATTGCTTCTAACTTGATCAATTGATCACTAACAGTTAGAATAAACGTATTTTGTGAAATGATGAACCTAACTACGTATTTGTGAATGGAAACGGAAAAAGAATAAGCTTTGGAACGTATTTGTGATTGGAAACGTATTTTGAAGAGAAAAAATTTTGTTCAGTCAATCTGGATCACAAGTGATCGGAGAAGATGACCGGAAACTGAACAAACGACGGTTGTACGGTGGAGTTTGTGATAATGGAGCCAAGAAAGAGCTCTGATACCACTTTATACACACCAATAGGCTTCAATTAAGATCCGTTATTGGATTACAACTAGTTAAGCAATCAAGAATAAGAAATAGATTGCCAAAACTAAAATTGTATTATCAAATGAGTTGTTACACGTTGGAACTAAATGATTACAGAGAGAAAATGAATTACAAATGTTTAGAACTAAATTTGGAATGAGGACAGGAGAAGTATTTATACTAGAATTTTGGCGGGAGAAACTGTTAGGTTCAGTTGGGGAGATAGTCACGTGCACCTCACGTGGCTAGTTCAAAACTATACACGTGCACCTCACGTGCCGCCAACTGAACTAACAACATTAAAACTAAACTAACAATATTAACACTGAACTAACAGTATTAACATTGAAATGAGCTTATATCAATTTGCTTGCACTGCAAGGTCACCTTCCTTCCTAGTAATATGATTCGATTTTAAGTGATATAATGTATATGAACTCAAATTGAAGATGATTACTAATTTGCGCTTCTGTGCAGGCTTGTGATATTTAAGACCCAAAACAAAACATCGAATGGACGGTACCTGAACGTGGTGGCGAGCCCGGTTACTCAATGATGTAAACCTGTTCTAGTCGATAAAAGTAACAAGTGGGATTCTCATATACATCTGATCCTAGGAACTGTTTGTACCAGTTAGACCAAAGATTCTGTTCGGATAGATTATGGATAACGCGTTGGACAAATAACGGCATCCAAATATGTATTCATTTTGGGAAGGGAACCTAAGTTGATATATATCTCTTGTGCTGAGGCGTTAACATTGTTTGCACAGCTTGGTTGTTGGGATGAAACTGGTGGTGTGGCCCAAATGATGAACAGAATTTGACCATTGGTACATCATTTGTGAGATTTTGACCTGTTACTACTTTTTGATGTTGTATTTCCTTCCTTAGTGCTTCATTTAAAGCTATGTACAACACACAAAATAGAGATGTATCACTTCAGTGAGTTCACAAGAGGCGACAATTATTACGTACCATTTACTTAAGAATGGCTAGATTCAGGCTATGTTTTTATCTCGACTGGTCAAAACGGTAAAGCTTTTTTTTTGCTAATATGGAAATGGGTTAAACTGAAAGTTGCCATTAAACTCCTAAAATTATATTGATATAAACTTTTATCCAAGCCCACTTTGACCCGTCAACTAGCCAACGTGTGCCATTTTGACCCGTTACCTAGCCTAACTCGGACCATTTTGACCTGTCACCCAACCCAGCCCATTTTGACCTGGTACCGAGCCTGACCCAACTCTTTTAACACCCCCTTAAATTTCTTGCAGATTCTAACAAGAAAATATCTGGAAATAATATGATTATTTCGTTAATAGCAAATCCATGTTTTGTCATACTTTTTCGTTTATAATGTCTTCAAATGCATTTCGTGTTGCAATATATTAAACTTTAAGCCTAAAATCATCACTTAAGAGCTATAAGGGTAAGTCCTTATTCTTACTATATTTTCAACATGAAGTTATTTCATTATTTAATTGATAGTGTGACCATGAAAGAAGGTTAGGTCCGTTAAGAAACCATAAAATAGAGGGCAGTAATTCATCCGTTTAGTAAACAAGTTACAATGTTGCATGTAACCCTGTTGCTCCATGGTTTACAAACGTAATTTTAGTTTGTTGTATTCAGCTGTCAAACCATGTACATCTCTCTGAAAAAAATGAGACTTCTTCTTGAATGTAGAAGTCTCTCAAATAAGGTTCACAAAGAGGTAATTATATCATTCGAGCTTGACCCAATTAGCATTGTATAAGGATAAACAAACTTGTAAAAGGGTCAGCTGAGCCGACAAAGACGTCGCTTCTGTTTGCAATGTCTGAACTTTCCTTTCAAGCTCAGTTATGTATATTATCTTTCTTTCCTTTTGATCGTGCAGCAGACCGCCTATTTGCCCATATCCTATTACAAAATATATTCATAATGGTACGTAAACAGCACCAAACTCACACACTAGAGAAAAAAAACATAGCTATACCTTTTTGCATGCTTAGGATCAATAATAGACAGCTCAGCAAGCTTATCACCAAACATTGATTTCTTAGCATGATCAGTTTCGGACATCTCTCCTGAATTAAAAGCATTTAAATCATCCATAGACAAACTGTTGGGTTTTAAGATCTAATTAACTAATTAAATAACACGAGTACGCAGCGGAATTAAAGATCACAAGTAAAACACATTAATTAACAAGGATATAAGATGTATACCTTTTAGCACGAAATGATACACCGTTTAAAGGTAACCGTTAACACCGTCTTTTGTATATGCGTGCGTATAATAATCGCGCGTAAAACCTCCAAGATCTAAAGTAAGATCTCTCTAAGCTTCCACACACAATACGTTCTTAGCAAACAATGAAGTTGACAAGGATAAAAAACACCTTTTCGGGAGGTCTTGGTTGATCAAAATAAACTAGATGGATCATTGTGTAGTTTTAGT